>JARBWI010000390.1:0-309902 GCA_037576405.1 Campoplex capitator | reverse complement strand
CCTCATTCTTCGTATTATATAAAACTGATTCAACTCTGAACGAAATAACTCATGTGATAAAAAATTAAATTAAAAAAACTAGATTAGGAAAAATTCACAGCTAGAATAGGCTAGATACGCCTGCTCTATGCAGCGGGCGAAGCCCTGCACGCACATCTAGTTTATAAATATTTTCAGATCATAAAAACGAAATTCCGAGAGAGTGTTATGTATATTATTTTGTTTTTTTTTTCAAGTTATTCTTTTTCTAAAATATTTGTCGAAGTCGGGAGTTTTTTCATGTGTTATTTCGTGATTAAAACCCGACCATTTTCAACTTCTGATTGAACATGGTTTTGGCTGAATTCGCAGTAAATTCCATTCTCTACAACTTCGTTTCAACAATTTTCGTCTATGATTGTTATTTCCCCACTCCAACCCGAATACAATTTCGCTCCTCTCCTCAAATTCAATTTGAAAAATATAAGTCATAGATAGATAAAAAATGTTTTGACGAAAATGAAAGAGAGTAGAATTTCCTACCATTGGAATCTTGTTGACGCATACGTAGATATCTGGTCCTATTCCAGGATGTGAGCAAGCAATGACCCTCCCGCCCTTTCCCTTTTCATACACGTCCGACAATTTGGGTTGGGGGGGGGGGGGGATGTGGAATTGAAAAATTATATTTTCGCAGGAACATCCTGACTGGTTTATATTTGAAATTAAACAATTACTTCTGGCGCTTTCCCGCTTTCCTCCAAAATACAGACATTCTTGATTGGCGATTATAGCAAAATCATGATGCCAGGATTTAATTACGCCTTTTTTTTACATTATTAACAAATATAGGAAAAATGTATGAAAATGAGAATTCATTTCGATAAGTAACGCAGAAATATAAATCACAAGTTGAACCTTCAAAAAAGATTCTAAAAAGCCGAAAGTCGAGTAAAATTAAATATAAACAAGAACTTATTTCTTGTCAATTTGATATCAAGTTTCAATTTTCAGAGGAGCCACTGTTAAATATAACTAAGCGAAAGAATCGCAAATTTTTTTTTCTTTACCAAAAAATTAGTTTCAAGAGCGAGAATAAAAATATCATTTTCACTGATTCTTCGCATCAATTTCCGACGGACTTGATTTCTTTCTGTGCAGGTTTTCCCAACTTCTGGAGTGACTTTGCGGAGAGACTTCCTTCTTTTTCTTTCATCTGTTTCCATCTTCTTTTTATTTCTATTAATTTTTTTCCTCCTTCTCTTACTATTTTAATAAGCAGCTGCTATAAGCGCTTTGCCAATAGCTGCCACAGGCGCTATACTGAAAGCTGCTTCGTGCGCTATATCAAAAGCTGCTTCGTGCGCTATATCAAAAGCTGCTTCGTGCGCTATATCAAAAGCTGCTACGTGCGCTATATCAAAAGCTGCTACGTGCGCTATATCGAAAGCTGCTACGTGCGCTATATCGAAAGCTGCTACGTGCGCTATATCCAAAGCTGCTACGTGCGCTATATCAAAAGCTGCTACGTGCGCTATACCGAAAGCTGCTACGTGCGCTACATCAAAAGCTGCTACGGGCACTGCACGGAAATTTGCTATTTCTGGTTGACTAAAAATTCCTATTAAAGATGATTTCGAGCAAATTGAAAACCGAAGATCGAATCATTGTAGCTGAAGGTCAATGGCTCACTGGGGATCACATCGACACTTTTGGTCGACTTTTAGCAGTACATTCTGATTCCAGATTTGTTATGCAGGAAACATGGAAAGTGCAATTGCCTCATAATATTGACGCACAAAGCGCTGATCGTAAATTTATTCAAATATTGCACAGCGCAGATGGACCTAATAATGCAGGAGGGCATTGGGTGTGTTCTTATTACGATACCCACAACATTTTCATTTATGATTCTCTTAACAGAAAAAAATTGCACAAAAATCACAAAACGTATCTAAAATGTCTGTTTCCGGAATACCCATTTGATCGGCGTCCAGTTAAATTTCCAGTCGTTACGAACCAACCAAATTCGAGTGACTGTGGCGTATTTGCCATTGCCTTTGCAATATCGCTTTTTTTTTGTGTGAAGCCGGAGGAAATCGCATACGATGTGAGAAATATGCGCGAACATATATTAAAAATATTTGACACGGGAATAATCAGTCATTTTCCACGAATAGTTAAGGAGGGAGATTCTATTAGAATATGCTCGTTAGAACAGTTGCAAAAACGAAATCGGCACGCGTTGGCGAAAAAAATTTGGCGCCAAAGCGGTAAGCTTCTTCAAGACTCTCAAGGAGTAAACGGAACCAAATTTCATGGTTGTGTGAACGAAAATACAGTGAGTCGAGAGCAGGCTAATATGGGGGAAAATCCTCCTCTTAGCGAACTAAACCTTTTTCATGCAATGAACATCTGTCAAGTACCAACATCTCGTGAAGTAGAGGAGAAGAAAGCGCATGCTTATCACCATTCACCGGTATTTGCTGTACCACAAACGACAGTGCCAGCGGAGTTAATCAATCTGAAACTTCCAATCGTGGCAGAAATAAAACAAAATAGTTGCTCCAGCATAGAACAATTTACACCCTTCAAAGTTGTGAGTTCAACTGAAATCAAACGAGATAAGATGAAAGAAAAAAAAGTCGTAATTAATCCTCAGAATATAAACAATAAAGAAAATATTGATATAACGACTTGTAAAAGACCTTCAGTAAGAATTTCCAAGAAAAATATGGCTACACTATTGACTAATGATCCTGGCTATGAAAAAGGGTGTAAAAATTCGATTATAATAAGTGATGTTCAGGTTGGGAATCATCATGAAGTTGCAAAATGTTCCATTCTCAATAGCACTCTGCTCGAAAAAAATCAGGTTATGAATATTGATCGAGGAAAACAGTATCAAACTGTAATTCCTATCGATAGGGCATTCGAAAATCCTCAGGAACAATCGAAAATCCTGCTTTCAACTAGATCTCGGCACAATATAAAAACAAGTATTTCAATAAATCAGGGTAAGAAGCGAAAAATTCCTATTTCAATGGATGTGGCGGTCGAGAACCCCACAAAACGCCCAAAACTTTTAGCTCCAACTTCTATCAATTCCCATGCTAATAAGAAATATCACCGGCAAATTCAACAGCGCATCAATATTAAAATAAAATTGCAGAAAGCCAAATCATTATCCCGGAAGTATTACCGAATTCGTGAAACTAATGACAGCATAAGAATGTCAACTACTAGAGGAGAGTACGTGAAACGCTTGATGCAAAAATTACGTTCGCATTCGGTCGGTGAATGTCTCTTTGAAGCTGAGCGTATTATTAAATGGAATTTAAGAATCAGAGGAAAAAAGGTTTTCACCCTCAGGCAAACGCTGCAAAAGCTAAAACGCAGAGCTGAAATTTGTTTAACGCTCCAAGCAGCGGTATCGAACTCTGATATAAATAGTCGAATAGTTGCTCTATGCGGCTCTATAAGGAAGCATACAGCACCGTCTGAACCTTACTACGGAGAAACCGCTTATGTTTATCCCCAAAAATTTACCGAGCCCATTGCTTTGAACATAGAATCTAAAGCAACAAGTGTGCTCCCGTTAATCGTTACGAAAAAGACCCGTCGGAGGTATCGGGCATGGGAATGTTCCGAGCATTGCAGAGTTCCGGCCGAAGTTATATTGAATAAATTTGAAAAGTTCCTGATCATCATGCGCGATATTCCTGTGCGTAGATTGAAAACAGTCTTACCTAAAATTCGCAAATGTACAGTGAAACACACTGATAATATGTTGGGTCATAGTCAAGCATGCTATATGCAACCTTCTCTCTGCGAATCATTATTGTTGTCGTTAGAATTCTTATCGCCACATTTTCCACAAGTAAGGTTGATAAAGCGACTATTTTATACCGTATCAGCGTTGCTTCTAAAAGTGATGGAGATTGATATTGCTTTGGATACCATGAATGTTGAAAATTTACAAAAATTTGCGGAAGAAGCAAAAGAAAATGCAACCCATTTCCAAACTACTGATGAAATATTATTGGACGAAGATGCCATACATCGCAAGTATTCCAACGCATTTCAATCGTTTCAGAAAAAAGCATTAAACCTGCCACGTTTTCCTTGCCTCTCGTGTCAAAGGCTTTATTGCTTGAACGATGTCAGGAAACTTGATAACTTACGCGTCGTTCCAGTGGGGCAGATTTGGGATGATTTGAAGCTCTTCACTGCCAGTCACAAAGACTGTGATTCAGATTACATCTGTCAGTATTGTTTAACCAAGCTCCGCGCTGGTCTTATTCCTCCCACATGTGTTCTTAACAATTTATACGTTCGACCCATGCCTGCCCCTCTCAAAGATTTGAATGAATTTGAAAAAATTTTGATACAGAGAGCAAAAGTATTTCAAACAGTAGTAAAGATGGGTACTGTACATAAAAAAAATATCCCACATCGGAAAATGATAAGTAAAGCTCAGGGGCGAGCTTTCCACTTACCTTTACCGCTAGAAAAAACATTGGAAAAAATTTGTCCTCCGACAAAGGCAATTAACTCAGATCATGAACTATACATGTTAGTTCGTGGCGTTCCAACCAAAAGTAAACAAGTTTGGGAATCAATTGTAAACAAACAAAAAGTATTTCGTTCCCTTTTGTGTCTGAAAGAACGCAACGTCCTATATAGTGAAATAAATTTACCCGAGCGATATTCAGATTTGCTGGACACAGATTTACGTGAAGTCGAATTTCAAATATCCCAAGAATATGATAGTGATGAAGATGTTGATGACCCAGATAACAACCTTGATGGGCGAGAAAAAAAACACCAACAAGGTGACGGTATTCAAAAAGTAGGTGCAAACAAACAGATAGATGGCCGCATGGAAGCTTTGTTGACACAAATGACACCATCTGATTGTTATTATGAACAGTACACCATTCATCAGATGCACGCTCCGAAAGAAAATAAAACAGCCACGGAACTTTATCAGATGTTGAAGGTTCACGCTGAACCACTAGACAATCGATACAAATTGTTGGATTTGTTGTGTTTTCCGTGTGAATATCCTGATGGTATTAATGGAGAGCATGAAGAAAGGCCTGTTCATCTTTCGTCATTTGAATATGCTAAATTGCGAATTCTGTCACGAAATAATCAATTTCGATTAAATCAACAATATTTGTTCTTTCTTTTAAATGCTCAAACTATTCGACAATTGTCAAGTGGTATATACCATAGACTTAACGTTAGCGATGGACGCGTGCGATATACTTCTGCTTCTTACTTGGATCAATTGAAAAAAGGAGAGCTGGAAGGAAATTTATCTACAATATTTTCTAAACTTCCCAATACCGAACAGTATTGGAAAAAACCGCGCAGTACTTTGAATTGTATGCTTCTTCATTATGGACCTCCAACATGGTTTTTCACATTAAGTCCGAGTGAGTGGCAATGGGATAGGCTAGCCGAATTTTTACGAGAGAGGAACCCCTCACTTGGAAAGGAAAAATCATTGAGTGAACTCGTAGCAGCCGATCCAATATCAGCTGCAATATTTATAAATAACGAATTCGAGGCAATGAAAAAGTTCCTTCTATCAGACGACCATCCCATCGGAAAAATTATACATTTTGTCATAAGGAGAGAATATCAGGGAAGAGGTATGACACATTTTCATTTTCTCATATGGATAGAGGGTGCCCCTGTTCTTGGAAAAAGTTCGACCGAAGAAGTCGCTGACTTCATCAAAACGTATGTGACTTCCAGAATACCGAATCCGAATGTTTCACCCGTGCTGTATCGTCGAGTCACCACCCACCAGTATCACCATCACAATTCTTATTGTATGCGTAGTAAATCGGTCGGAGAGAAAGGTAAGGGTGGTACTCGTAAAGTTTGTCGGTTTGCATTCCCAAAACCGGTGACCAACGAATGGATTATCAGAGATGTTCAAACCTCAATTGCTGGGAGGCGAAATTTAAAATCAAAATGCCAATTATATGATAATCCCCGTAGTCTTGACGAAGTTAACATAAATAACTACAACCCTGCTGTATTAACGGTATGGGAGGGTAATATGGACATCTCATTTGTAGGAGAAAAATCGTCATCCTTAGCTCGGTATCTTACCAAGTATATGTCAAAATCAGAAAAAACACATGTCGGAGAGACTTTCGAACAAATTAACAGCACAAAATCTGTAGCCAGTAGGCTATGGAATATTGGATTACGTGCATTAAATAATCGAGAATGTGGTTCACTCGAAGCAGCAGATAGATTGTTGGGATATCCGTTGTTTATGACAGATCCAGAAACTGTTATCAGGTGGGTTGACATTAACATTGTTAGAAGTAGGCGGGTCAAACCCCGCAAAGTAGTAGAAACCATGGACGCAGAATCTACGGATATTTTCTACGAAGGCTTGATTGAAAATTATCCAAGGAGACCCGCTGAATTGAGTGATGTATGTCTTTACGATTATGCAAAGTGGTATGACATTGTAAAAACCATGCCTCAACGAAAAGACGTTGTATTTTATAAACTTAAACCAGGCTCGTATCTGCGGAAACGCGAACGCGGATATTTAATTAATCATTATCATCATGATCCCTTAACAAATCCTGAAAATTACTTTCACACGTTGCTGTTATTATTCCAGCCATGGCGCTGTGTGACCGAGCTTAAGAATGGTCAAGATACATATACTGCGTCATATTGTTCAGTGCAGGCTACACTGCCAATGGCCACTGAATATCATGAACGTTTAACGGAAATTGCGAAAGACACGAAAGAAATGAAAGAATTGATTCAGCAAAAAATTGATGAAATGGAAAAGGACGAAGAGAATCATCCCGATTTAGATAAGGTTCCACATGGATGCGATCCTATCGAAGCGGATGAAGCGATGAAAGATTTTGTCAATTTAGGCGCGAATGAAGCTCATAAAGAGCTTAATGTTATAGAAATGATTCAAGAATTGAATGCAGACCAGAAACGTATATTCGATTCTGTTACCAAGACAATAGATTGTGGTGAAATACTTCGACTATATGTGAGTGGAGAAGGTGGAACAGGGAAAAGTTTCTTGATAAAGACACTAACTTGTTGGCTCAAGCAAGTCAAAGGTAAGGATTCGGCTGTAACCACACCCACTGGGATAGCTGCCTTTAACATAGACGGATTAACTTTGCATAGGTTGTTTCAACTGCCTGTTGAACATAACAAAACACCAAAATATAAGGAGTTGTCGGATGCAGCTTTAGAAGTCATTCGAGACAATTTGAAAAACGTTGACCTTATCATTATTGACGAAATATCCATGGTCTCAAACATTACTCTGATGTACATTCATCTTAGACTAACCGAAATTTTCAACACCGCTGACGTTGAAGATGGTTGGTTCGGAAAAAAACATATCATAGTTTTTGGTGATCTTTTACAATTACCGCCTGTTCGGGAAGAACCAGTCTTCATGAAACTTTCGAAAGATAAAGTTGAAAAATTGATAGGATCGTTGGGTACCACAGATTTGTGGCGCAATTTGTTTAAGTACGATGAACTAACTATCAACATGCGTCAAAAAAATGACTCATCGTATCGAGATATACTCTCAAAAATCCGCTTGGGTTGCATAGACACCGAAACTGTACAGATATTGGAGTCAAGAAGAATTGAATTAAGATCTTCGAATATTCCTGATAGAATTAGGGAATTGTGCGACTTTATAAGTAAATTACCAACGGACGTAGTTTGTTTAATGCCTACAAATCGAATGTGTGATGTGTTGAATGAGGCGATGTTGGATCGGATACCGTCAAAGGAAATTAACTTAACAGCTGAAGACTTAATCGATAAACCATCATTTAAGACTAGGGTTACAAAGATTTTACACCGGTGGGAGGATGACATAAGTCAAACTGCAGGGCTCGCTAGAGTGATTCCCATAAAACTCGGTGCCAAAGTTATGCTTCGACGGAACATCGATGTCACAGTAGGCCTCGTCAATGGAACGATCGGCGCCGTAGTTTCAGTTTCCGAATCTTTGGACAAAAGTTCAATTGAGAGAGTCACAATCAAACTTGCGAACGGTGCGCATTACGATATAGAGCGTGTCAGCGTTAAATTCGAAGTCATTGACGGCATCTATGTAACTAGGAGACAATTTCCCTAGTGTATTAGTTATGCTATTTCATTCCATAAAAGTCAAGGATTGAGTTTAAAATGTGTTGTTATGGATTGCGGGAACTCCATATTCAGCTGTGGCCAAATTTATGTAGGTTTGTCGCGAGTAACTTCGCTTGATGGTTTACATCTAATAAATTTCGACCCATATTCGATTCATGCTAATTGTTTATGTATTGATGAGTACAATAGATTGAGAAATTTGTATCGACCCGATCTTGACGACATAAAAATTCCAGACACTCGGGGACTCAAAACACGCGATGTCATTTGGGCTGTACCTAAAGGAATGACCGATGTGCAAATGTAGGATGACACAACATGTAATCGGCAGGAAACTGTTATTACCGGGTTCTTAAACGCTGACAACACATCTTGTTATGCTAATACTGTCATTCAATGTATTTTTAGCTGTGACCCCATTGTGAAATTGGTTCAGAAAGCGAATGATTGTCGACCTCTGTCGATTGCATTGGAAATCAATAAAACGAAGAATAGTCCCCCTTTCGCTTTGAATGAAGTTCGAAAATTCATTGGTGACAAATTCGTTCAACCGATTCAACAAGATGCATCAGATTTCTTTGATGCTATATGTCAAGTCATGCCATCGATCAAAACCCTTGTACAATGTAAACTTTTGAAAAAAATTATTTGCAAATCCTGCGGATATACGTCAACTCTAACGGATGAAATTAGAAATTTTTTAACTATAGATATGTTGAACTCGAAAACAACATTAACTCTCCAGGAAGTAATTGATCGAAATTTAGCACAATGGAAAGCAGCTGACGTTCCTTGCGATAATTGTTCTGCAATGACTAGGGATGTGCGATACTCTTTGAGCTCAGTCTCAAAGATATTGGTAATCGTTTTAGCAGTACCGACAATCGACCCAAAAACGGGTAAAAAAACAAAAAAACAGAGCAAAATCAAGGCTGTACCGAGCTCTAAGATCAAACTGTGTGGACATACATTTAAAGTTATAAGCGCGATATTTCATAGTGGTGAACACGTCACCACAGGTCATTATACGTGCATGATCCGACATGGTCGTTCATCCTGGATGAACGTTGATGATGCAACAATTAAAAAGAGAACATGGCCCGTTAATGCCAAAGATTCTTTCATGTTCTTCTTATTGGGAGAGTAAATTCATCATAGCATTTAAATAATAATTGTTATAAGGTTTAGTTTTATTTTTCATGTTATATACATAGTTTTATATTTTCATTGATTCGTTAAACATGAATAGGGTGTAAAGGCACCTTGAACTGATGGAAAACTTTTACTCATACATCCCAATATTACCTAATAACCATGTCGACCTTCGCAGGTTCTCTTTTTTACATTTTCAGTTTAATAGAACACTAATCAGTCAGATTGCTGGGTACAAGAATATGAAAAAAAGGCACCGGCCATTTATCCTTGAGCCACAGAGTCAAGCAGAGCCACATTACTTGTTGGACAATGAATCGTGCTTAAAGTTCACCATCTCACTCATATGGTGAAATACAGCTGCAGCTTTGGTGACTAGGTAAATGAATTTTTTTAAATATGGGTAATACTATAATATAGGCAGTATCGAGAGTTCATTTATTTATATTTTTTAGCATGTCATCTTGAAATCTCATCGATTAGCCCAGTCGGGCTAGTCATATCATCTTGCAGAGATGGTCGAACCCCGGTAGAACTCGCAACGAATTTGCAAGTGATGAGATGTGGATTAGGCCTCTTGGGGATACCACATAAAAAAAAACGCGCCGGGAACTCTACCCCTGTGGTGGTGCGGAAAGGAGTTCGCAATACACAATTTGTACGTTAAATTCTATGCCTGTACTACAACAAGCATAGGATCTTATCTTAAGTAAATGTACCAACAAAATAACTAATAGAAATTTAAACAAGATCAAGGAACTTTTGAGAAAAAAGACGTGATATCCCCCCAAAAAATTCCCTCCGGGAAAAAAAAATCTGGACAAGTACATTGATGGTCCCTCGTATCCTGATGATATCACAAACATAAAAAAAATTCAAAACCTCATTTCATCCTTTTATATTTTTTCTTTTATTCTAAAAGAGAAACAACTACGGTTACTACAAAAAATTTAATATCTGGCTAAAAAAAAATTCAAACAATGCTGATCCACCCTTTGATATTTATTTTTCTATTCTGGAAGGAAAACAACTAAAAAGGAAATTAAGAAGTCACCACTGAAGTTACGGATAGCAATCAAATTTATGATATCTATACGAGGCCACGTATTTATTGGTCATTTGAAAGACTACTTTTCACGGGACAAAACAGGAATAGAAATTAACAACTCACATTATCGATTGGAGCAGAATACCACTTTGAAGATATATAGCATGAAAAATAAAAAATAAAAAGGTTGCCATCTATGTTACGTGCAGTGGTAAAATTTATGATATCAATACGAGGCCAAGTATTTCTTGGTGATTCGGGAAATCTGTATCATAAAAATGGTTAAAAAAATCACAGAAATGATAAAAAAATTATAAACATTAAAAAAATCAAAAACGTTACTTAAAAACATCAATCCGTAAAAATTCCAAAAACCTCGCTTGAAAACATTGCGAACAACGATGCTCCCCTCTTCTATTTTATTCCGGAGAGGAACCAACTGAATGAATAAAAAAAGACACCATCCAAGTAACGTGCAGCAGTCAAATTTATGATATCAATACGAGGCCAAGTATTCTTCATTTATTGGTAATTCGAAAGGTTAATGCTTACGGGACGAAGCAGGAATAGATATTAAAACATTAGCGTTATCAATTTAAGCAAAATACCACTTATGATTGGTGTGTTAAAAGGGTATATAGTATGATATAGTATGAATGAAAAATAAAAAAAAGAAGGTCGCCATCCAAGTTACGTCCAGCAATCAAATTTATGATATCAATACGAGGACAAGTTTTTGTTCGTAATTTAGAACATATCAACATGTATGTACTGAAAATTGTCATCTAATTTTTTTCATTTTAACATTATAAAATTATTTTTATAAATATGAGTCAAGATACTCTTCCGGCTCAGGACGTTTTATCTAAATTACTACTTCGAATAAAAATAAAATGAGCTATGAAGTCATGTATCACTTTACGACAACAGAAACTGATTAGAAAATCGCAATCTTCCTGCCCATGACGTTTTAGTGAATTTGCTAATCGAAATAAAAATCAAATTGAAGGTGAAATCAAATTGTTACTTTACGGCGGCAGAGGATTCTATGAAAATCGATTCTTCTCCGACTTTCAGGATATCCTGGTATCATACACGATATTCGACGTCGATTGAATCGGAACAAATTATGTTTAAATACGTGTTAAAAGTACTTGTCCGGCCCATCACTTTTTATTCAAATTGCTGATTCAAATAAAAATCAAATAAGAAGTTGATTTTCTGTGAAACCAATTCACTAGAGAATCATTCTCCTTTGAATTTCAGGAAACGCTTGACGTTGATTTGATCCAGATCAATTCGTGTCCAGAGTTAACACAAAATAACATTCGGTCAGTTGTAAAATTTCTCGAAATGCAACTCATTGGCAGCTAAAGATTGCCAGTAATAGTTTACGTTATGAAACGGAATCGCTCGACCGATACGTTGATAAACTTGTACTTTTATAGGTTTAACACCTTTACACACGGTTGAATTTCACTTTCGTCTGAAATTCATGAGGATACAGTGCTTCGGTGTATATTGAGGCAATGTAGAGTTTTATGTTATGGGAAACTTTTTTTCTTAATAGTTTAGATTATCATACATTGGAATGCTTTTATTCATTGATAGCACATCTTATTGGCCACGGGTAAATGAGTGAAAGATCAAACTGAGCTACGAACAAAACGTCAAATTTGAATCAACCGTTTTAACTAACTAACTTCATACAAAACGTTCTTGGTTCGTTTGTTCCAGTTCAGAGGACAGGCAGCAAAATTAAATATTTTTGCTGACAAAAAAGTATGCGAAGAGAATAAGAAATGTAAAAATTGGCAGCACTTGAATAGAAAATGAAAACGGCTTTCGATACTTGAAATTTTTTTCCGACCGAAGTGTAATTTTCATAATAAAGGTTGAGCATTTTTTCTAGACCGTTAAAAAAGTAGCAGCCGAAAATATAGCTGATATAAATATGAATTCGAAAACAAAATATCAAACCCAAGTAAAGACCATCCCAGTGTACACACTTGTGATCCATGAGGTATGGAGGGGACCCTTGATTTTTATTTGAATCAGCAATTTGAATAAAAAGTGATGGGCCGGACAAGTACTTTTAACACGTATTTAAACATAATTTGTTCCGATTCAATCGACGTCGAATATCGTGTATGATACCAGGATATCCTGAAAGTCGGAGAAGAATCGATTTTCATAGAATCCTCTGCCGCCGTAAAGTAACAATTTGATTTCACCTTCAATTTGATTTTTATTTCGATTAGCAAATTCACTAAAACGTCATGGGCAGGAAGATTGCGATTTTCTAATCAGTTTCTGTTGTCGTAAAGTGATACATGACTTCATAGCTCATTTTATTTTTATTCGAAGTAGTAATTTAGATAAAACGTCCTGAGCCGGAAGAGTATCTTGACTCATATTTATAAAAATAATTTTATAATGTTAAAATGAAAAAAATTAGATGACAATTTTCAGTACATACATGTTGATATGTTCTAAATTACGAACAAAAACTTGTCCTCGTATTGATATCATAAATTTGATTGCTGGACGTAACTTGGATGGCGACCTTCTTTTTTTTATTTTTCATTCATACTATATCATACTATATACCCTTTTAACACACCAATCATAAGTGGTATTTTGCTTAAATTGATAACGCTAATGTTTTAATATCTATTCCTGCTTCGTCCCGTAAGCATTAACCTTTCGAATTACCAATAAATGAAGAATACTTGGCCTCGTATTGATATCATAAATTTGACTGCTGCACGTTACTTGGATGGTGTCTTTTTTTATTCATTCAGTTGGTTCCTCTCCGGAATAAAATAGAAGAGGGGAGCATCGTTGTTCGCAATGTTTTCAAGCGAGGTTTTTGGAATTTTTACGGATTGATGTTTTTAAGTAACGTTTTTGATTTTTTTAATGTTTATAATTTTTTTATCATTTCTGTGATTTTTTTAACCATTTTTATGATACAGATTTCCCGAATCACCAAGAAATACTTGGCCTCGTATTGATATCATAAATTTTACCACTGCACGTAACATAGATGGCAACCTTTTTATTTTTTATTTTTCATGCTATATATCTTCAAAGTGGTATTCTGCTCCAATCGATAATGTGAGTTGTTAATTTCTATTCCTGTTTTGTCCCGTGAAAAGTAGTCTTTCAAATGACCAATAAATACGTGGCCTCGTATAGATATCATAAATTTGATTGCTATCCGTAACTTCAGTGGTGACTTCTTAATTTCCTTTTTAGTTGTTTTCCTTCCAGAATAGAAAAATAAATATCAAAGGGTGGATCAGCATTGTTTGAATTTTTTTTTAGCCAGATATTAAATTTTTTGTAGTAACCGTAGTTGTTTCTCTTTTAGAATAAAAGAAAAAATATAAAAGGATGAAATGAGGTTTTGAATTTTTTTTATGTTTGTGATATCATCAGGATACGAGGGACCATCAATGTACTTGTCCAGATTTTTTTTTCCCGGAGGGAATTTTTTGGGGGGTATATACTTTCTCGAAACAAAACTTTTCGCGGTGGTGGGAGTAAAATTGGCATGTCATTTTATTGAATTACCAAGCTCAGAAGCAATTGAGGAACTTAAAAATTGAACTCCAAGCTAATTAAGAAATTCTCTTTCGATTGCGCCCAAAATCAGCATGATCGGTCGCGTAATTGCTGAGAAAAAACTTTGCACGGGCTCAAGATTATGCAAAAGTTACCAACACATTCAAGAATTTGACGTGTCTATATACAACACCATGATAGGCCTCAACGCCCGCCTTAAGACCCATTTTCATCAAAGCCAGTCTCCAGTGACAGCTGATTGATTGATTGATTGATTATTATTTATTATGCCTCGGAAAATTATCCTTCAGGCAAAGTTGGAAAACAAAAAAAAATTACAATGATGAAATGTACTTAAAACTAAAACATTAATTAGATCATATAGTGAAGGTATTGATCACAAGATAATGCGGCTCTCGTTTGAGAGTACAAATGAGCTTAACCTACGAACTTGTGCGAGAGTTACAGAAAACTCAACCTACTATCATATATTAGAATTGTTAATCAAAGAATATGTTTATTGTTCATTGCTCTCGCGATAATATCGCTTAGATGAAGGCTGCATACTAGTTAATGATAATGTGTATGTGCAACTATGTTAATCATCAGAATTATCCAGCATGAAGAGGTGAGAGTAAAGATGAGATTTAAAGGTATCGAGATTGGTTAGAGAAGTGATTGCTGACGGAAGAGAATGCCAAAAGTAAATGGCCGTTAAAACAAATAATGAATTACGATTTGTTGATGTCCTGTATGGACGTATGTAAAAGATATTCGGAGAAGCTAGACGAGAAGGACGAACAGCAGGTGGAGCTCTAACAAAGAGTTCTAGCAGATACTCTGGACTGTTTCCACGAAGAATATTGAAAAAATCGCAAAAATCCCCTCACGGGAAAAAAAACGTGGACGAGTACATTGGTAATCCCTCGTTTCCCTATGATATTAAAAAAAAATCAAAAACGTCGCTTAGAAGAATACAAAAAAAGTTACAAAATAAGTTAAGATCTGTTGAAATATGCGTGGCCAAATTCGGGAAGCTTTACTGCGTTTCAATAAATTTTCAAATACGGTTTGATGTTGATAGAAAAAATAATAAAGTTCGGAAATTCAACTATGTCACCAACCAAATTGCAAACGTAAAAAAATTAGATTGTAAAAAAATTCTGAACGAAGTACTTGGCGAGTTCGTGATCATGATCTATACACTACGCTAATTTCATGGAAAAATCCTCGCCAAGTACTTCGTTCAGAATTTTTTTACAATCTAATTTTTTTACGTTTGCAATTTGGTTGGTGACATAGTTGAATTTCCGAACTTTATTATTTTTTCTATCAACATCAAACCGTATTTGAAAATTTATTGAAACGCAGTAAAGCTTCCCGTATTTGACCACGTATATTTCAACAGATCTTAACTTATTTTGTAACTTTTTTTGTATTCTTCTAAGCGGCGTTTTGGATTTTTTTTAATATCATAGAGAAACAAGGGACCACTAATGTACTTGTCCACGTTTTTTTCCCCGTGAGGGGATTTTTGCGATTATATCACTTCTTTTTTCTAAATTTTTTTAATATTTTGATTCATATAAACTCCTATGGAGACTGTATATAATTACAATCCGCACTTTTAGCTTGTGAATATAACCCATAACTGTTGATTTTATTTTGCATTTTTATATTTTGTATTTTGTAGATGAATATGTTCACTGCGAGATTTGAATACACAGGATCACGAAAAAAATGCTTACCAGTCTGTTCAAAAGTTTATTCTGAGATCATTTTTTTTCACAATTTATCCAATTTACTCGCTAATCTCGCACTTTATCATTACAGAACTTCACTCAGAATCTCCGTTGAATATTTTTATTAAATCCATCAATCGAAATTTTTCGGACGTCCTGCACTTGATTATGTCAAAACTCCGTTAATAACCGTTTCACTGTGTAGACGTCATACACTACGCTTACACGGCACTCTTATTCCGATTTGGTTATAATGGGGTGTATATCAAGAGACTCGGTAGAGTCTCGGGACAAGTACATTTGACAGCGTCGTTCGCTTGCCCGAGACTCACCCGAGTATATTATCTCTGAATAAAGCGATTTCGACGGTGGGGGTAAACTCTTTCTTAAATTACGGAGCTCAAGGGTGATCTCATGATCTGAAATTTGGACTAAATATTAATTAAGTTATCCTCCTTCGATTGAGCCATAAATCAACCCGATTAATGCCGTAATTGCTGAAAAAAAGCTTTGCACAGAAAAAAATATGCAATGATCGGAGTGTGCGTGCGCGTATGTATACGACACAGAGAAAGGCCTCGTGTCGCTGGCGTCTTTCTGATTGGTCGCGACTGACGACACAAAACAAACAGTGCAGACGAGCAGGTGACGTCAGCTGATCGCGATGAAAAAATCATCATCGATATTTCGACGGCCCATATGGACGCGAGTGTGAGAGAGATAGCTGAAATAGGTTCACATTTTTCTTTCACGCCGTTAACATTTTCGAGAAAATAATAGTTACAAACTTGTTCCTTGTCAAACAACAAACGTTGGCTAACCATTTATTTTCTCGAGAGTGCAGGGTTAAGGAAGAAAAACGTGAATACTGTGCTTACAGCTTTGACAGCTCGTCATAACCTCACAAATGCTAATTTGCAGCTGGCATTACCACCGACATGCTCCAGTGACGGGGGAATATGCTTCATGAATGAATATGCTTCACAACCTTTGCCCCATTTCTACACCCACAATTTTATTCATTTTTAGCATAACTATATAACATCGCCGCTGGCATTATATTAATTGCAAAGCGATGATAACTCTCAGGGACATAGAAATTTTGTCGCTGAGCAACATGAAAATCTTGTTGCTGCGACACATGAAAATCTTGTTGCTGCCAGTTATCCGGAAGCTCCAGATAATTCTCAATGACATAAAAATCTTGTCACTGAGCCACATGAAAATCTTGTTGCTGAGAGTTATCCGGAAGCTCTGGATAACTCTTATCGACAAGTTGTTGCTTCGGAAGGAACCAAATATTGTGGAGCGACAAGTTTTCTGGAATTGTTTACAGCGACAACATTTATACAGGGAAAATATTCATCACTTTCTGATAGCGATGCATGTTTTCCCTGTTTGTTAAATTAATCACAAAGCGACAATAACTCTCAGCGACATAAAAATCTTGTCGCTGAGCAGCATGAAAATCGTGTCGCTGAGAATTATGCTCCGGAAGGAACCAAATATTATAGAGCGACAAGTTCTCTGAAATCGTTTGCAGCAACAACATTTGTCTAAATGATTCTTACAGGGAAAACATTCATCGCTTTCTGATAGCGATGCATTTATTCCCTGCTAGTTGGATTAATCGCTAATAACAATAACTCTCAGCGACATGAAAATCTTGTCACTGAGCTACATAAAAATCGTGTTGGTGAGAGTTTTGCTCCGGAAGGAGCAAAATATTGTACAGCGACAAGTTTTCTGGAATTGTTTGCAGCGACAACATTTGTGTAAATGATTCTCACAGGTTGGCATGAATTTGGGCTCAAATTTAGCTCCACAGAATACATTTGCAGAAAAAGAATTAGCATAGTACTCCCATCGAGCCAACACGATAAAATCTTCGTTGCAAAATTGATGTGAAAACTTTGATTTTTCCAAGCTGATGGTCAAAAGTTTTAAATTGCCCTCTTGCGATAAATTGAGACGTTGGCACGTATTTGCTCTTCCTTTCAGCTTATCAAAACATGTTGACTGAAAAAAAAATCATTATTTTACTATTTTTACTCGGAGACGAGCGATTTTCGTTTGAAAATTTACGAAAAATCGTCATTTTCCAGCGATAATCGTGGCAAATGGGCCAAAAATCATATCTCGGCGAGAGATTGAGATATCGGCATGAATTTGGGCTTAAATTCAGCTCCACAGAGTACATTCGTTGCAAATTGATGTAATAACTTTGATTTTTCCAAGCCGATGGTTAAAAGTTGAAAATTGCCCTCTCGCGATAAATTGAGACGTTGGCACGTGCTTACCGTTCGTGTGAGCAAAACAAATTGTGTGGCTGGAAAAAAAAATCATAATTTTACCATATTTACTCGGAGACGAGCGATTTTCGTCTGAAAAATCACGAAAAACCGTAATTTTCCAGGGATAATCCTGGTAATGGGCACAAAATCATATCTCGGTGAGAAATTGAGATAGAAGCATTGATGAATTTTGAATGAGGATTTTGTTCCTTGTAAGTTTTTTCCTGTTTACTTATACTCCATATTACAAAGAATGAGTTAACGCCGTTATCTGATATTGCCATTTTTCATTTCATTTTTTCTTTAAAAATATCAGCTAACTCGCCTAAAAAACCTTGATAAAAAACATCTCGCCTCAAATACCTTGGCCAATAACAACTCAAAACACTTAAAATGAATACTAAATTCGGAGTCAGAAAAAATGAAGTGATATCCTAGCCAAAAATCCCCTCCTCGGGAAAAAAAGCCTGCATAAGTCCATTTGTTGGTGACCACCTTTTTCATTTGTTTTCACAGATAAATCTACTCGCTTATAAAACCTTGGTATAAAAGACATCTCGCCTAAAAAAACCTTGGTATAAAAAAAATCTCGCCTAAAAAACCTTGGTATTGAAACGTTTCATGATTTTTAAACATTGGTTAGTTGTTCAAAAATCGAAACTAAGGATTTTTGAGATCCTCTTCTCTCTCGTGGAGAGGTGTGCAGGTTCGTGCACTTACCGGCGAGGTCTTTCCCTGGCGGATCAGCAAGTCTCTGGAAAAAGTCCTGAAAAAAGTCCCAATTGGGACTCGGGATTTGGGACTTTAGTGGACTCGCTTGTGAGTTCCTATTGGGTTATGTCGGGAAGCAGGTTGTGAAATAAAGTTTGAGACTCAGTTTAAGCAGAGCAATTATATTATTTTATTATCAAAAGTCTTTACTGGATGAGAGCTGTCGAAGGACTGATCAACGAAAAGACCAAAAGTATAACTCGAGCTCATAGAACGAAAACGTCTCTATGCTTCGGTTTCTTATTACTTTTATCATTTGTATATTTAATATTTTATAAACACATCTATGGTACTTTTATTTTTAAGACCTCACGCGTTCTCTTTCTCAATTCGTATAGTGTTTCTTATCAAACTTATTTCTACGTTGATTGATTATTTTTGCTCATATCAGACGTGGAATGATCAGCCATTGTATTCCCTGGCTGTTCGCGATACCATAGTATTTGGGTATCCGGTATCGGTATCATGTGGTACTTTTTTATCCGAAATTTTTCGGTATCAATCCCGATTCGGGACCCACGTTGCTTTGGTACCGATACCAAACATATTCGGTATATATCCCGATTTGGAACCCACGTTGCTTTGGTATCGATACCAAACATATTCGGTATACATCCCGATTTGGAACCCACGTTGCTTTGTTACCGATACCAAACATATTCGGTATATATCCCGATTTGGAACCCACGCAGCTTTGGTATCGATACGATAAATGATCGGTATCAATCCCGATTCGGACTACGCAGCTTTGGTATCGATACGAAAAAGAATCGGTATCAATTTCGATTCGGAACTCAACGCAGTTTCAATCAAACCCACGCAGGTAACGACACGATACAGAATGGATATAAATCTCGATTCGTAACCCACTCAAAGACCAGCGCCGCTGCATGTAGAAGCTGAAAAAACCACATCATCCGAGGGAGACTCGAACCCGGGACCCTCGGAGTTCGAGTCTCGTGCGCTATCCACTACGCTACCATCAAGAGACTCGGTAGAGTCTCGGGACAAGTACATTTGGCAGCTCTGTCGTCTGCTAGCCCGCAGCTCGCCCAGAGTATATTATCTCGAAACAAAATGATTCGCCGTGGTGGGGGTAAAATATGAAATTTCTTTCCTTAATTACGGAGCCGGGGAGAAATATTATGATTTGAAAATTGAACTGGAAACTTATTATGAAAAGAGCTTTCGATTAAGCCCTGGATCAGCACGATTGATGCCGTATTTGCTGAGAAAAAACTTTGCACAGGCTCAAGATTATGCTAAGATCGAAGTATTGGTGTGTATGTATACGACACACAATGAAAGGCCTTTTGATGCTATCAAGCTTCTTATTGGTCGCGACAGAGCTGCGTTCGAAAACTCGTTGCCCACATGTAATAACGTGGCCCTGTGTGGCCCTGTGGCTATATATTCTTCTGCACTGTGGCTATATATTCTTCTGAATAAGTACAAACAAAAAAAACAGTGCAGATGAGCGAGCGAAAAATGTCAGCTGATATTTCGAAGGGCCATATATATTGACGCGAGTGTGAGAGAGATAGCTGAAATAAGTTCATATTTTTCCTTTCCGCCCTTGACATTTTCGAGAAAATAACTGTTACAACTTGTTCTTTGTCGAACAACGAATGTTGGCTAACCATTTATTTGCCCGGGAATGCAAGGTTATGGGAGAAGAATGTGTTGCAGGTTTGTCGTTACCGAGTCTGAACGAATGCTGTGATACTGCTTTGACAGCTCGTCATAACCTCACAAATTCGAATTTTCAGCTGGCATATTACCGACATGCTCCAATGACGGGAGAATATGCTTCATGAATGAATATGCTTCACATGTTTTGACCTATTTATTCCTACACCCACCATTTTATTCATTTATAGCATGACTTACAATGCCACAGGCATCAGATTAATCGCTAAGCGATAATATCTCTCAGGAAAGTAAACTCTTGTCGCTGAGCGACATAAAAATCTTGTCGCTGAGCGACATGAATATCTTGTCGCTGAGGCAAATGAAAATCTTGTCGCTGTGAGGGCTCAGTGACATGAAAATCTTGTCGCTGCGAGGGCTCAGTGACATGAAAATCTTGTCGCTGAACCACATGAAGATTCATCGCTAAGCGATAATATCTCTCAGTGACATAAAAATCTTGTCGCTGAGCGACATGAAAATCTTGTCGCTGCGAGTGCTCAGTGACATGAAAATCTTGTTGCTGAATCACATGAAGATTAATCGCTAAGCGATAATATTTTTCATTGTCAGTGACATAAAAATCTTGTCACTGAGGCACATGAATATCTTGTCGCTGAGGCAAATGAAAATCTTGTCACTGCGAGGGCTCAGTGACATGAATATCTTGTCGCTGAGGCAAATGAAAATCTTGTCACTGCGAGGGCTCAGTGACATGAAAATCTTGTCGCTGCGAGGGCTCAGTGACATGAAAATCTTGTCGCTGAACCATATAACGATTAATCGCTAAGCGATAATATTTCTCAGTGACATAAAAATCTTGTCGCTGAGGCAAATGAAAATCTTGTCGCTGCGAGGGCTCAGTGACATGAAAATCTTGTCGCTGAACCACATGAAGATTAATCGCTAAGCGATAATATCTCTCAGTGACATAAAAATCTTGTCGCTGAGCGACATGAAAATTTTGTCGCTGAAGCAAATGAAAATCTTGTCGCTGAGGCAAATGAAAATCTTGTCGCTGCGAGGGCTCAGTGACATAAAAATCATGTCGCTGAGCCACAAGAAAATTTTGTACATTCATCCCTTTTTGATAGTGATGCATTTTTTTCCTGCTAGAGGTCAAATTCAAAAAAAATTGTCCGAAAAAAAAATTCCAAGAGAAATTCGAAGAAAAATCCAGGCGATTTAGTATGAAAATACGCAACTTCTTGTATCGGTAAAAATTTTCTATAAACCATATCATTCTTGGGTTATTTTGAATTTTTCAAAACTTTCTGTTTTTGGCCAAAAACGAAATAACTTTCGGGAAAAAAAACACAACAAATTTTTCAAAAGAAGAAGTTGGAGCTTTTGCATTGCATTCCAAGTTTTACATAGTAAAAGAAAAAAAATCTCTTATATTGTGTGCCGAATCCGCGATGGTCGAAAAAAGGCATAAAAACGGTCGGGAATCAAAGTCCGTACAAGGCCAAAAAAAAAATCAATGGAAAAATATTTAAATAAGGCAAACTGGAGCCTGATCCATCCTTTTTGAAAAGCCACTTTGGAAATTCGAATATCTTTCTTTTTGGCAGAGTTATCTGGTGTATCTAAACGTTTGAGCGGTAGTGTATGAGTGGATCGACGAAACTAAACCAATTTAAACCATGGGGAAAGATTCACGAAGTATGTGATCATGAAAAAATTTAGGTTTTGGAGGAGTCAGAAAAAAAGAAGTGATATCCTAGCCAAAAATCCCCTCGACGGGGAAAAAAGCCTGGACAAGTCCATTTGTTCGTGACCCCCGTTTCCATTTGTTTTCACAGAAAAATCTAACCCCGCTAAAAAAAAATTCAAACCTCCAATAAAATGAAAAATAGAAAAAAAACCCTAGAAAAAAATAGCTTCTAAAAAATTGGAGAAAAACCCTAAAAAAAATTCAAGACAATTAAAAAAAAATACAATAAACGTGAAAATGGTAAAAAAAAAGTTGACGATTTTCGCTCAGCACTAAAAATTCTTGATATCCATAAAAGGACAAGTATTCCATTGATGGCTGAAAATCAATTAACGAGGAAAAGGGAAAACTCCCAAAAAGACATAGCACAAAAAAAGAAACCCTTAAATACAAAATGGCGAATCGACAGAAAAACTTCATACAAAAAATAAAAAACTAAAGTTTGCCATCGCATGTTGAGCAGTTGAGCGGATACGCACAGAGAACTTGTCCAGCCCGAAAATTTTTGTATTAGCTTCCGCATATTCCCTATAAATAGCAGCGGCTGATACAAAAATTTTCGGGCCGGACAAGTACTCTGTGCGTATCCGCTCAACTGCTCAACATGCGATGGCAAACTTTAGTTTTTTATTTTTTGTATGAAGTTTTTCTGTCGATTCGCCATTTTGTATTTAAGGGTTTCTTTTTTTGTGCTATGTCTTTTTGGGAGTTTTCCCTTTTCCTCGTTAATTGATTTTCAGCCATCAATGGAATACTTGTCCTTTTATGGATATCAAGAATTTTTAGTGCTGAGCGAAAATCGTCAACTTTTTTTTTACCATTTTCACGTTTATTGTATTTTTTTTTAATTGTCTTGAATTTTTTTTAGGGTTTTTCTCCAATTTTTTAGAAGCTATTTTTTTCTAGGGTTTTTTTCTATTTTTCATTTTATTGGAGGTTTGAATTTTTTTTTAGCGGGGTTAGATTTTTCTGTGAAAACAAATGGAAACGGGGGTCACGAACAAATGGACTTGTCCAGGCTTTTTTCCCCGTCGAGGGGATTTTTGGCTAGGATACATATATATCGGGCATAATAAACCAGATTAATTAATCCGGAATAAGTGTTCCGTGTGAACGTAGTAGTCATTGCTCTCTCTCTCTCTCTGCAGCTGTCACTCGAGACTGGCTTTGATGAAAATGGGTCTTGAGGCGGGCGTTGAGGCCTATCATGGTGTTGTATACAGACACGTCAAATTCTTGAATGTGTTGGTAACTTTTGCATAATCTTGAGCCCGTGCAAAGTTTTTTCTCAGCAATTACGCGACCGATCATGCTGATTTTGGGCGCAATCGAAAGAGAATTTCTTAATTAGCTTGGAGTTCAATTTTCAAGTTCCTCAATTGCTTCTGAGCTTGGTAATTCAATAAAATGACATGCCAATTTCACTCCCACCACCGCGAAAAGTTTTGTTTCGAGAAAGTATAAATCGCAAAAATCCCCTCACGGGGAAAAAAACGTGGACAAGTACATTGGTGGTCCCTTGTTTCCCTATGATATTAAAAAAATCCAAAACGCCGCTTAGAAGAATTCAAAAAAAGTTACAAAATAAGTTGAGATCTGTTGAAATATACGTGGCCAAATACGGGAAGCTTTACTGCGTTTCAATAAATTTCCAAAGACGGTTTGATGTTTATAGAAAAAATAATCAAGTTTGGAAATTCAACTATGTCACCAACCAAATTGCAAACGTAAAAAAATAAGATCGTAAAAAAATTGTGAACGAAGTACTTGGCGAATTCTTGATCATGATCTATACACTACGCTTATTTCATGGAAAAATCCTCGCCAAGTACTTCGTTGAGAATTTTTTTACGATCTTATTTTTTTACGTTTGCAATTTGGTTGCTGACATAGTTGAATTTCGAAACTTGATTATTTTTTCTATAAACATCAAACCGTCTTTGGAAATTTATTGAAACGCAGTAAAGCTTCCCGTATTTGGCCACGTATATTTCAACAGATCTCAACTTATTTTGTAACTTTTTTTGAATTCTTCTAAGCTGCGTTTTGGATTTTTTTAATATCATAGGGAAACAAGGGACCACCAATGTACTTGTCCACGTTTTTTTTCCCGTGAGGGGATTTTTGCGATTATCTACACTATATCGTCGGAAAGTTTCCGGACAAAAATCCGAAAAAGTTCCCGCACACTTTTTCGTGTTATTCCATCGATAATGTGGATAAATTTATTTAATGAACGGTGTTTTGAAGGAGAGAAATTCCATTTTTATTATCTTTTTTTGAAAAATTTTTGCGATTTTTTTCACGTCTAGGACGTCATTTTGAAAACTACCATTTTTCGACTTTTTTTTCCCTTTTATAGAGCGACCGCGTTTTCAGTAGAACATTTTTTTCGTATTTCTTCGACCAGATCTTAAAAAGGTAAAGCTTAAGCTTCAATTTCGTTTTTTTTCCAAATCCGGTACGATTTTTCAATATAAAGTTATTATGTTTTTGCCGAAAAAAAAACGAATATCAAAAATTCTTGCGTAACACAAAAACTATTCCAAGTAGAAAAAAATCTCAAAGAAGGGAAAAGTTGCCTTTAAGATTGCTCTAGTCACTAGATTTTTTTTCCGAATTATTTTTTTTTATCGATTCCAGTCGAACTCCAGGAATTTCAATTTCCGTAATTGGAAACTATGAATTTTTTGAACAAAAGTCTAGGTACAAAAAAGTTCATTTCTTTATTTTTAACGTGTTGGAATTTTTTCAGATTTTTTTCGAATTTTTTTATCCAACAATATTTATTTCGAATTTGGGATTGGATTGAAATATTATGAGGGATAAAAGTTCTATATTTCGGTTCCGAGAGGTTTTCAATTTTTGTAGACTAATTTCATCTCTCACCGATTAAACTTGTCTCTCGTCGAATAAACCGTCTTTGGTACTCGGCACTTTTTCGACTATACGCGGCATCCTTTCAACGAGTCTCTCGAAAATATACGGCGGCTTCCCTTCATTAATTCTTTCATGACACAAGTTCGATCAGTAAGTGGAGAAACGAGGCTTTAAAAATCCAAAACCTTTTCAAATTGAAATATAAAACTTTTATCCCCCATAATATTTCAATCAAATCCCAAATTCGAAATAAACATCGTCGGATTGAAAAACTTGAAAAAAATCGGAAAAAATTCCAACACGTTTGAAATAAAGAAATAAAACTTTTTGTACTTGAACTTCTGGTCAAAAACCCATAGTTTTCGAATTACGGAAATTGACATACCTGGAGTTCGATTAGAATTGATGAAAAAAAAAAATTTCTGAAAAAAGTCTAGTGACTAGAACAATCTTGGAGGCAACTTTTCACTCCTTTTTTCGTGTTACGCAGGAACTTCTGAATTTTTTTTTTTTTTTTTTGATAACTTTTATTTGATAACATGATAACTTTTTTTTGAAAGAAGAAAAAAACGGAATTGAAACTTAATCTTTGCCTTTTTAAGATCCGGTCAAAGAAATTCGAAAAATAAAATTCTACTGAAAACGCGGTCGCTCTGTAAAAGGGAAAAAAAAGACGAAAAATGGTCGTTTTCAAAATGACGTCCTAGTCGTAAAAAAAATCGCAAAAATTTTTCAAAAAAAGCAAATTCAAATGGGATTCTTCTTTTTTAAAATTCCGTTCATTAAATTCATTCATCTACATTATCGACGGAATAACACGAAAAAGAGTGTGGGAACTTTTTCGGACTTTTGTCCGCAAACTTTCCGACGGTAGTGTACATTTTGATACTCACAGAAAAAAAAGCAGAGGGAGACTTTTCAAAACTACTTTTTGAATTTAATATGCCAGAACTAAAAAGGGAGAGCGAAAAATACAGCGCACTTCAAGCTCAACGGAAATAAGTAGCCGAAGACTTTTGTAACAAATTTTTCAATTCATATGACATAGCGGAGTCAAAAAGTGGAAATACTTGGCACACAAGCCACTTCACAGAAATGTCCAAGTTTGTAGGTATCCGCTGTATTCCAATGAATCTCATTTTGATACCATCGGAAACAGAGCATCCAAAAACTTTCTGAATTAGCTTTTTTAAATATATTATGAGAAAAGTAAAGTAAAAAAGAGTAAAGCATAGTGCACTTTAGAACCAACAAAATTTCAAAGTTTCTTATGTATTTTTCTTAAGATTTCTGAGACAAAAATTCTGATTTTATCCAAAAATGAGCAGCGGAAGACTTTTAATAATAAATTTTTCAATCCATAATGCTAAAATTAGAAAGAAAAAGTTAAAATCTATGACAATTCTTTGTCGCAAAAAATTTCCGAAGTTTGCAGATGTCCGCTGCATTCCAATTATCTAGTTTTTGATGCTAATAGAATTAAGACAGCAGAAAACCATTTGAAACAACTTTTTTCAATTCTTCATGCCAGTACTAAAGAGGAAAAGCAAAAACCATAGCGTACTTCAAGTCCAACAGAATTCAAAACTTTTTCAGGCATTGATGGGGTTTCAAAGACAGCAATTTAGATCCTAGCTGTTCAAGAACAAGCCGCTGAAGACTTTTATGACAAGATTTCCAATTCATATGTCACAGTTTTGGAGCCCAAGAGTGGAAATACTTGGTACACATGTCGCTTCACAGAAATTCCAAAGTTTATAGGTATCCGCTGCATACCAATGATACAAATTTTGATCCTACTGAAGAAAAAGTACCCGATGACTTCCTGAAATCTTCTTTTCGGATTCATTATGACACATGTAGAAAAGGAAAGTGAATGAATATTGTGCACATTCGGTCGAACGAAATTCAGTAATTTCTGTTGTTTCTGGGGCTATTCGCAGATAAAATTTTGAGCGCATCGAAAAGTAAGCAGCCATAGACTTTTTATTATGAATTTATCAACCAATAATGCTACAATAAGAGATGAAAAGTGGAAAGACTCTCAACGTACACATCGCTTTATAAAGTTGTGAAACTTTGTAGGTGCTCGCTCCATCTCACCGATACCAATTCTGATACTATCAGAAAAAATGCACCCGAAGACTTTTCAAAACAACTTTTTGAATTCATTATACACAACCTGAGCGAAAACTGAATAACTTAGCATACACTGATCCCAAAACATTTCTTAAAATTCGGGTGTATCCATTAGGTCACAATGAGAAACATTTTAATTCTGTCAATTAGCGAGCAACTATAAAGACTTTTTGTAACAAAACTTTCAACTTATGTTGCCGCAGTGGAAGCGGAGAAGTATAAATGCACAGCAAACACATTTTCCAACAAACTGGTGAAACTTGGCATTCGTACACTGCGTATCGATGTGTAAATAAATGGACTAAAGGGCACGACCAAATTGAGTAAAGAAAAATATGACACAATAAATCCAATCAGCACACATTTTTTATGATTTTTTATTCGAATTCATCAATAAATCATTACATATATACAATAATTGCGGGTTCCCGGAATGAAATTTCTGACTCCAAGTTATAGGTTAACCTATATATTTATCGCAGCTGGGTAATAAAAACGCTTTTCAATATTTATGGCACTTGAATAACTTTTCTGACGTTCATTATGTACGTCTGGTTTTCTTAATATAATGACACCACACCACCAATTTTAATAAAATAAATAGATATTATGCACTTCATTAGACGATAAACTTTTTTTTCATTTATCCGGCACTTTGTTATATGTCGAAACTCTGTTTGTTTATACCATCAAAACTGACAGATGGTTGTTCAATTTATAAATGTAGATATTTAATAAAAACACTTCACGAAAGAAAATGACAAAATTAACTAATTCACCACGAATACATCTACCACACGGTACACACATCCCGAACTTTGCACTGTCAAAACAATTATTAACATATAGCCGATCACACTTTTCTTGGTTATAGCGGCGAGGTGTGAGTCTGCGACACCGCCGTGAAGTTAGCCCCGAGGACATGAGGCCTTTGATGGTGTTATATACAGACACGTCAAAAACTTGAATGTGTTAGTAGTTTTTGCATAATGTTGACCCTGTGCAAAGTTTTTTCTCAGCAAATACGCCACGAATCATGCTGATTTCGGGCTCAATCGAAAGGGAATTTCCTAATTGTTCTCCAGTTCAATTTGCAAGGCATCAAATGACTCCTGAGCTTCGTAATTGAACGAAATGACATGCCAAATTTACCCCCACCACCGCGAATCGTTTTATTCAGAGAAGGTATAGTCTCGGCGAGCCTCGGGCCAGCAGACGACAGAGCTGTCAATGGACTTGTCCCGAGACTCTACCGAGTCTCTTGATAAACATTTTATCGTCAATATAAAAAAAAATATCCAGTTTTGTTTCACTGATTTTCAATTGTCTTCTTGAGCTCATGGAAAGGGACTACCCGTTTTTTTCTCGAAATTTTTATTTTTAAAAACGTATCGAGCAGAAATTGGTTAAAAATTGTCGTTTTATTTCATTTTATTATTCGATCATTATATTAATCGATGACTGCTTTAAAAATCGACCAAATTGAGTAAATAAGAGGTCAAAGTTGTAGTTTTAAAATGTTCTTTCGTTTGAAAATACTTTAAAAAATATGGAATGGTTTATTCAATCTGTTATTTTTCTTGACATTAAATCATTTTTTCGACGGTTTTTGTCTCCTTGGAATTTTTTCATACCTTCTTCATAAAAAGCCGTTATTTATTCGATGAATTTCAAGCTTAATACGATCTTGGGTAAATTTTTTTATTCTGCACTAAGAATTCATTATTGACGGGGCCTTGTCAAATCGGGTGCTATTTAAATTTAGGATTAACTTGTGTAACTGTTTTTGCAATAAACACCAACAGGTGTTTATTCGTCGAAACGAAACTTTTTCGACATCGAAACTTTTTATTACAGAATAAGATCATTTGACCACCATCATACTCAGCTTCAAATTTATACAATAAATAACGGCTTTTAATGGAAAAATGTTATGAAATTCGAAGGAGACAATCACTGTAGAAAAAACGATTCCATGCTTATACAATTAGAATTGAAAAGACAAATCGAATAAACTATTTAATGATTACTAAATCTTTTCAAACGAAACAATATTCGAGAATAAAAATTTTCACCTCTCATCCATTCGGTTTGCTTGATTTTTCAAGAAGTTATATGTGAATAAAACAAAAAAATGTACATGGTTAAACCGTACAGTATCTTTTGAGAAGCCATTGGCTGGTTTTTTTATGAAAATGAGCTTTTTTAGTGGCTCTTTTTCATCGAATTTTTTCCCCAGAAGACTTCGTATTTTTCGACCGATATTCATACACCACGTCTCATTTGGTTAAATAATAATAATAATATCGATAATAGTAATAAAATAAGTAATACAAGATTTTTTTGTAGATGGGCTATAATAATAATAGAATCCACGAAATGAAGTGAAGAATGAGAAAAAAAAATGTTAATATAAAATGTGCAAAAATTCCAAGTTAATTAAATGAGAAAAGACACCTGAAATGATTCACGATATATAACAAGCCAGAAAATTCCGAATTTTGTATAAAAGTCTTGAGCGAATTCTTAAAAAAATTATTAAAAAAGCAATATTCAAAAAATGATGTGACTAGTTGTTTTTTATTGCACGTCAAAAACTGGAGTATATGCTCGACTTTTCCAGACCCTGCAGGCAGATATTGAGAAACTATTTGTGCAATGCCTTGAAAATTCCGTATAAATGATGTTCAGTGATTATAGAAATATGTTTAAGACTTGTGATGCTTTATGCACATTTTGATAATGTTAAGGAAATTTTTAAAAAGAAAATACTCCGATAAAATGTATGTTTTCTGAAAAATTGGTATACGCCTTTCACGTCATGTACGTTTTTATTGATGATAATTTTACGAGGCGTATTCTCAATAATCGTTCAGGACTATCATAACATCGAAAAATAATGTCCGTTGAATTTTGAAGGTCGCGAAATTATTTCGAATTTACTTATAGAATCACAAGACTAATGAACTATGATCTTCCGCCTGAAATAAGTCAGTGCGTTTTATTTATCCTTCATTCCTTTTACGTGCAATTATTATTTCATAACATTTTAACGACATTTCTATATATATATCGAAATTGTATTTTTCTCATTGCGAAACAATTACAAATATTTTCTACTCTTTTCAGAAATATCACCAAAAAAATTATGAATTACTTAATAGTTTTCCATTTTTTAATATGCTGAAAGTTCACCAGATTTGTAGAATATCAACTATATTAAATGCAAAGAAAAATGTTCATTAGACATTCGGAAAAAGTAGATGGAAAAATTCCAAAGTATCCTTACCTTGAAATCAGAATCCCAATGTTATCACAAAATAATCACGAAAAAGGACACAACACGAAGTTTGCACAATAATCTCACTCTAGTCGTCACTAATTATTAACGCTCGGAAAATTTCGCGATCCGTACTCGTGCATGTATCCACCAGGACTGCTTAAAGTACATTTCAAATGTATAATAGAAAAAAAACATTCAACCGCTCTACCTGTTTACTACTTGAACTGGGCGTCGATTATTATTTGTAACGTCTCGGGAAGGGTCACGATCGTGATCAAGTTCGAAGCGTGACAGATCTCGAGCGAAATTCGACATTTGTTTACCTACTTCGCATCAGCTGTTGTGTACCTGGTTATTTACGAAATATACGAATACGATACAGTGTTTCGTATCGGTACTGTTGTGACATTTCATCCATATTTTAGGATACATTTATCCCAAGAAATGTTGAATAATCAATATTAAAATGAGACAATACATCTCCAACAATAAAAAGTCATGAGTTCAAATTATTTGCATTATTGTATTAGGATGATTTGCATAGTGATATATCATTTTTATTGTTTTATCATATTCCATTAAATGTAGGCGTAATCAATGATTCTAGTTTTTTTCTTCTATAGATCTGTCATATTAAAGTATACAAGAGTGTGCAAAGGCTCTCTCACCGGCTTGTTTTCAAATTACTTGACCACGCGTTGCTACCTCGCCTCTCGATATACTGTGAGCTGTGACCTGTACATAGAGAATCAAACCACTTGCTATCTGTATGCGCTAATCCGCTCATCTATAGATCGAGTAATATCTATGGGGCATTCCATGCCAAATCAGCCACTTCAGAACCTTACAGTTTTTAAATTGGCTCAAATTTTTTTATAATGTTCTATGTATTGAATGAGCCTTTCTCGATTTTTTTCAAATTTTTCCCTCGACGCCTAATGCGATATATTTTTTTCAAAAATTTGATGATTTTTTTTTCAAAAGCTCACAACTCCTCGAAAAATGGACGGAATCGAACTTTTTTTTTTAATATTGGTTTTTCATTGTACTTTTTAAGTGTGATAACGAAAAAATTATAGTCGAATTTTTTCTCCATTTTTATTCAGGTTAAAGAACAAAATCGACAATTTCAAGATGATTACATATTTCGAAATTTTTTCAAGATTTTTTTCAAAATTTTTTTAAAAAAACTTGGAACAAATTGAAGATTTTTAAGACCAGTTACATCGTGGGCACGCTATTCCTTCGATTCCATTTCGTATTCCAAAATTTTTTTTTTTCGTTTTTTCAGTAAATTAAAATCAAATTCAACAGTCAAACAATCCACAATGCTGTTCTCCTAACACTGGAAATTTTCTCCTATAATGAGATTGTGAATCTCATTCGTTTTTTTTTCTTTTTTTTTAACAATTTTTCTTTAGAAATGGAAAATTACGCAATGAATGAAGAAGTGAATCCATTCTCTATACATATTGTTCCTTTTCAATGAGAAATAAATTTTTTCTTTTGATGGTTAACAATTTGTGCACTCTGAATTCTGTTTAAAAAGAATAATCTTCCTTAATGGGTGGTACAAATTGGTGCACAAATTGTTTAAACGCCAAAAAAATTTATTCATTTCTCATTGAAAACGAACAATTTGTATGGAGTACTGATCTACTTTTTCATTCATCGCGGAATTTTTCATTTCCAAGGAGGAATTAGTAAAAAACAAAACGAATGCGATGTACAATCTAATGATAGGAGAAAATTCCTAGTGTTAGGAAAACAGCATTGTGGATTGTGTGACTGTTGAATTTGATTGTAATTTACTGAAAAAACGAAAAAAAAAAATTTGAAATACGAAATCGAATCGAAGATATAGCGTCCCCACGATGTAACTGGTCTTAAAAATCTTCAATTTGGTCCCAGTTTTTTTGAAATTTTTTTGAACAAAATCAAAATATGCAATCATCTTTAAATCGTCGATTTTGTTCTTCAACCTGAATAAAAATAGAGAAAAAATTCGACTATAATTTTTTCGTTATCACACTTAAAAAGTACAATGAAAAACCAACATTTTGAAAAAAAAGGTTCGATTTCGTCCATTTTTCGAAGAGTTGTGAGCTTTTGAAAAAAAAATCATCGAATTTTTGAAAAAAATATATCTCGTTAGGCAATCGAGGGAAAAATTTGAAAAAAATCAAAAAAGGCTCATTCAATACATAGAACATTATAAAAAAATTTGAGCCAATTTAAAAACTGTGAGGTTCTGAAGTGGCTGATTTGACGTGGAATGCCCCCTATGCATTCGAATGTTGAATGAATTGTTAAGTGAGAGAATACGGTATCCTTCTTTAGATTATCGTAAACACAAAACGATTTTGACCAATTGAAAGAAATTTAATTTGAAAAGAAAAACCTGCGAGTACCTGCGAGTTTAATGGAATTTGTGATGTAAACAGAATTCCGATGTTTCTCATGTAGAGAATTATGCTGCAAGAAGAATTTTATTAGATTCTTCGTTAATGTCCTCTCGACGATCGCAATTTCACACGTGATAAAAAATATTTTTATCTAAAGTAATCAGCTGCTGAACGAACGTTGAGCAAATTTGGTAGACATTTTTTTTACGTATTAATTTTCATCGACAATAATTCTGCAAACGACTTTCAAAAAATTTGACACCTTTCGTCTCTGTGTGTTATTTCTCGTAGTCACGATTTTCGAAGCGATTATAGTAAATTTTGACTTATGTCATAATTTGATCTAATAAATTTAGCATTATTTAATTAACTTAACTTCATTCCATCGAAAAAATGATATAAAATTTTGCGGACAGTTGGAATTAATTCATTTTCATTCAATTTCAAAACATGAAAAACCTTAATGTATATTCCAATTATCTTAATTATTTTTTACTCCTTCCCTTTAAATGAAAAAAATTCATACGTACACAAAATAACATTCATAATTGACGAATTTCTTACTAATGTTATTGATTGAATCGCCTATAATTAATAGCAAGTGTATAAAAATTGAATAAATCGTTTTTATTTATTACCAAATCCACTTACTAATCCATAATACTGATCCATGAATAGATCGATGGAAATTCTGTTTAATTCCATGGAAGTGGGAAGGGGGGGGGGGGGGGGGATTTCCATGTTGCTCGAAATCGGGTACTTCGGAGTACCTTAGAAACTATTTTTAAATACCAAATTTTAACTTTTCAAGTTTACCCCCTCCGAACTCGGAAATGTTGCAAGTTTTTCAATATTTTCTGAATAAAAAGTGTATCTTGAATATGAAGATTCGGGACACTTGACTTGTTTGACGAGAAAATGAAAAATCGCAAAAATCCCCTCACGGGGAAAAAAACGTGGACAAGTACATTGGTGGTCCCTTGTTTCCCTATGATATTAATAAAAATCCAAAACGCCGCTTAGAAGAATACACAAAAAGTTACAAAATAAGTTAAGATCTGTTGAAATATACGTGGCCAAATACGGGAAGCTTTACTGCGTTTCAATAAATTTTCAAATACGGTTTGATGTTGATAGAAAAAATAATAAAGTTCGGAAATTCAACTATGTCACCAACCAAATTGCAAACGTAAAAAAATTAGATTGTAAAAAAATTCTGAACGAAGTACTTGGCGAGGATTTTTCCATGAAATTAGCGTAGTGTATAGATCATGATCACGAACTCGCCAAGTACTTCGTTCAGAATTTTTTTACAATCTAATTTTTTTACGTTTGCAATTTGGTTGGTGACATAGTTGAATTTCCGAACTTTATTATTTTTTCTATCAACATCAAACCGTATTTGAAAATTTATTGAAACGCAGTAAAGCTTCCCGTATTTGGCCACGTATATTTCAACAGATCTTAACTTATTTTGTAACTTTTTGTGTATTCTTCTAAGCGGCGTTTTGGATTTTTATTAATATCATAGGGAAACAAGGGACCACCAATGTACTTGTCCACGTTTTTTTCCCCGTGAGGGGATTTTTGCGATTATATCACTTCTTTTTTCTAAAATTTTTAAATATTTTGGTTCATATAAACTCCTATGGAGACTGTATATAATTACAATCCACTTTTAGCTTGTGAATATAACCCATAACTGTTGATTTTATTTTGCATTTTTATATTGTAGATGAATATGTTCACTGCGAGATTTGAATACACAGGATCACAAAAAAGCTTACCAGTCTGTTCAAAAGTTTATTTTGAGATCATTTTTTTTCACAATTTATCCAATTTACTCGCTAATCTCGCACTTTATCATTACAGAACTTCACTCAGAATCTCCGTTGAATATTTTTATTAAATCCATTAATCGAAATTTTTCGGACGTCCTGCACTTGATTATGTCAAAACTCCGTTAATAACCGTTTCACTGTGTAGACGTCATACACTACGATTACACAGCACTCTTATTCCGATTTGGTTATAATGGGGTGTATATACATATATATCGGGCATAATAAACCCGATTAATTAATCCGGAATAAGAGTTCCGTGTGAACGTAGTAGTCATTGCTCTCTCTGCAGCTGTCACGGGACACTGGCTTTCATGAAAATGGGTTATAGCTGGCGACAAGAGGCCTTTGATGGTGTTGTATACAGACACGTTAAATTTTTTATGTGTTAGTAACTTTTGCATAATCTTGAGCCCGTGCAAAGTTTTTTTTCAGCAATTACGCGACCGATCATGCTGATTTTGCGCGCAATCGAAAGAGAATTTCTTAATTAGCTAAAAGTTCAATTTTTAAGTTCCTCAATTGCTTCTGAGCTTCGTAATTCAATAAAATGACATGCCAATTTTACCCCCACCACCGCGAAAAGTTTTGTTTCGAGAAAGTATAGTCTCGGCGAGCCTCGGGCCAGCAGACGACAGGGCTGTCAATGTACTTGTCCCGAGACTCTACCGAGTCTCTTGATAGTAATAGATGTTTGCTTTATTCAAACTTTATTTTTTTTTTTACTGGAAGTAGATGGAAAGTTGCTCTAAATAGCAAGTGGTCATTTCTTTAGTAGGATACATGATTGCTGATGAGTTATCACGGTATGAAACTTAAGGAGTGCAGTCCAATACTAAAAATGCGACTCGCTGTAAGCATTTTAAAAAACAGTCGAATTCACAGAGCCCGAAAATACGAGTGCTCATATACGTGGTTTTTCTGACTTCTATCTGAATTTTCCGATCTTTTTTATTGTTAAACCGTACTTATATCGTTTGGGTTAAGAGAACAAAATTTAAAAATTTGGCAGCCACCACATTTCTTTCGAACCTTTGCCGAGTCCAGCATTGTCCCAAATTCCAAGCCGCACAATAACCCCGAACAAATGTGAAACGTAAGCATCGAACGAGACTGGCAAAACTTCGCGGAAGCAATTGCTCAATAATCGCAAAAATCCCCTCACGGGGAAAAAAACGTGGACAAGTACATTGGTGGTCCCTTGTTTCCCTATGATATTAAAAAAATCCAAAACGCCGCTTAGAAGAATTCAAAAAAAGTTACAAAATAAGTTGAGATCTGTTGAAATATACGTGGCCAAATACGGGAAGCTTTACTGCGTTTCAATAAATTTCCAAAGACGGTTTGATGTTTATAGAAAAAATAATCAAGTTTGGAAATTCAACTGTGTCACCAACCAAATTGCAAACGTAAAAAAATAAGATCGTTAAAAAATTCTGAACGAAGTACTTGGCGAGGATTTTTCCATGAAATAAGCGTAGTGTATAGATCATGATCAAGAATTCGCCAAGTACTTCGAAAGAGAATTTCTTAATTAGCTAAAAGTTCAATTTTTGAGTTCCTCAATTGCTTCTGTGCTTCGTAATTCAATAAAATGACATGCCAATTTTACCCCCACCACCGCGAAAAGTTTTGTTTCGAGAAAGTATAGTCTCGGCGAGCCTCGGGCCAGCAGACGACAGGGCTGTCAATGTACTTGTCCCGAGACTCTACCGAGTCTCTTGATACCATTCAGTGAAAAATTCGAAGTCGCGCCGACTCATTGATCACAACAGAGTTTCAGTTTGTCGACGATCTCAAAGTTTCACGGTCTTTGTTTTGATACTTACTATCATTGTTCTGAGTGCGTATCTTGGACCTATAGGGTCAAGTATCTTTGTTCGAGAGTTACTGAAGCTTCGCAGTGCTCTGTCTTGGCACGGTTCGTCGACTGGTTGGTTGAACAACTGATGAAAAAATTTTTTTTAATAATTTCGTTCCAGTTTAGTACACTTTTTGAGATATTGCAAAACAAAATAGTACATTATTAGTCGGAAATTTCTTAATATTACGGGTTTCTTCAATTTGACATTCCATCGAACACGTTTCATCGTGTGAGAGTGTCACCGTGTCATCGACATCGAACGAGATACGAGCGGAGCGTCAGCATATTCTATCATATTTCAACGAGCGTACCCTGTAAGTCTCATTGAACTTTGCTAATACCAAACTTTACTTTCCTTTCCATTTAAAAAAAAAAAAAAATGCAACCGAATTGTTAACATAACAAATTTTATAAACAAAATTCATCTATTATTGTTCAGTTCGAATTAAGTTAACATTGAATTTTCTTACATCATTACTACGATTCCAGACAGTAATTTCAAATTTAATGTAACAATTTGACTCTCTTAGCCCTCACGGTCATGTTCGGGCATAACAAATAGAAGGCAGCGGTGGCATATTATCCCTATCCGTGATGAAGGATTATGTATTTATAAATGTTGACTCAATTTCAAAATAAATATGGGGCATTCCATGCCAAATCAGCCACTTAGAACCTTACAGTTTTTAAATTGGCTCAAATTTTTTTATAATGTTCTATGTATTGAATGAGCCTTTCTCGATTTTTTTCAAATTTTTCCCTCGATTGCCTAACGAGATATATTTTTTTCAAAAATTCGATGATTTTTTTTTCAAAAGCTCACAACTCTTCGAAAAATGGACGGAATCGAACTTTTTTTTTTCAAAATATTGGTTTTTCATTGTACTTTCCAAGTGTGATAACGAAAAAATTATAGTCGAATTTTTTCTCTATTTTTATTCAGGTTAAAGAACAAAATCGACAATTTCAAGATGATTACATATTTTTATTTTTTTCAAAAATTTTTCAAAAAAACTTGGACCAAATTGAAGATTTTTAAGACCAGTTACATCGTAGGCACGCTATATCTTCGATTCGATTTCGTATTTCAAAATTTTTTTTTTCGTTTTTTTCAGTAAATTAAAATCAAATTCAACAGTCACACAATCCACAATGCTGTTTTCCTAACACTAGAAATTTTCTCCTATCATTAGATTGTAAATCGCATTCGTTTTTTTTTTTTTTACTAATTCTCCTTAAAAATGAAAAATTCCGCGATAGATGAAAAAGTAGATCAGTACTCCATATATATTGTTCGTTTTCAATGAGAAATGAATAAATTTTTTTGGCGTTTAAGCAATTTGTGCACTCTGAATACTTTTGAAAAAGAATAATCTTTCACAATCAAGGTATTCTCTCCATACTTTTCGTTGTAGTCGTACGTCAATCGACGTACCAAACCACTACGATCGATCCATTAGTTTTGTCTCAGCAACACGGTCATTTTTGATGGTATCAGAGGAACAGTAAAGAAGATTGTTGCACGAGGAGCGTCCAATTGCTGATCACTAAACAAATAATAACAACATGTGTTCTATACGAATGGGCCTGTAGACCCCTAAACCTCCCTAATATAGCGGTTAATTTTTTTTCAGTGGAAGACTACGGTGTTGCTGAGACAGAACTAATCAATCGATTTAAACGTACGACTACAATCAAAGGTACTGAGAGAATCCACTGTATGATCCCAATAAAGGTGGTACCACCCATTATGGAAGATTATTCTTTTTAAACAGAATTCAGAGTGCACAAATTGTTAACCATCAAAAGAATAAATTTATTTTTCATTGAAAAGGAACAATCAAACCCAAAAATTCCCCTAGGGAAAAAAAGGTCGGGACAAGTACATTGATGGTCCCTCGTTTACTGATGATATCAAAAGAGTGTAAAAAAAAATTCTATAAAAAAATCATGGACCTTACTGAAAGTGATTTCAACACAATTGAAAAAAAATTACAATTCAGCAAAAAACATTATTAAAAAAAAATAAAACTATAAATCTGTAATTATTTTGTGAAGTGAAAGAAATTCTAATAAACCGTGAGAAAATCTTAAATACACCACTCGAAAACATTGCTGATGTAAATAACCAAAAAATTTTGCTTGAAAACATTTTAAAAACCGATACCCCACTCTTCTCATCTTATTAAAAAGGAGGAACGACTAAACGAATTGAAAAAGTTTCCATCTAAGTTACGTACAGCATTAAAATTTATGATACCATTTCGAGGCCAAGTATTTATTGGTAATTCGTAATATTCATTCCTATGGGATGCATGAAGAACTTGAAAGAGTTCTACTAATAAATCAAAAAAGTTACCAAGTTACGTGCAGTACCAAAATTTATGATATCAACTCGAGGCCAAGTATTTTTTAGCAATTCGGAGTATTCATTCCTATGGGACGCATCAGAAACTTGAAAAAGTTCTGAAGAATCAAAAAAGTTACTATCTAAGTTGAGTCCAGCACTAAAAATTATCATATCAATTCGAGGAGAAGTATTTTATTAATAATTCGCAATTTTAACATTATGAAATTATGTTCTCATAAGGGTTGAGAATACTCGTCTGGCTCAGAACGTTTTATCGAAATGACTAGAAAATCAACAACCATAAAAATCCCCAAAATCTTGCTTTCCGACAATTAGAACGATACCAACCCATTTTTTTTCAACATATTCTGGCCCAAAGAGCAGTGAAGTCATGAGTAACTTTTCGACAGCAGAAACTTATAAGGAATCTTCCTGCCCATGACTTTTTGATAAAATGGCTAATCCAAAAAAATCACATCGAAGGGGAAGTCATTTGTTACTTTATGGTGGTAGAGACTTATAAGAAAATCGATTCGTCTCCGACTTTAAGGATCCCCTGATGTTATTCACAACATTCGACGTCGATTGGATCGGTACAAATTATGTTTAAATACGTGTTAAAAGTACTTGTCCGGCCCATCACTTTTTATTCAAATTGCTCATTCAAACCAAAATCAGGGCTCTTGAATCAGGAGAATGAAAATCAGGGAATTGAGAAAAATACCTTCAGGTTTTCTGGTCTTTCCTGTAATATACAAGGGATTTTATTGTGTATCCATGAAAAAATGCACGCGACACAATAAAAATTTCTAACCGTCTATGATAACCCCGCAGATTATATTGTAATGACGACATTTTTTACTCCTCATTTCTTTCAGCGGACAAATTCTATTCGGTATAAGAACCAACCAATACTATTGCTGAGAACATTAAACTGATGATAAGTCGCATTTTAAGAAATTATCGAGTTTATTCGCGTACACAATTTGATTCGGTAGCCTCTAGATTATATTGCAGTTACGGCATTTTTTACTCGTCGTTTATTTTGGCGGAAAAATTCTATTCGGCATGAGAACAACCTATACTATTGCTGAGAACATTATACTGATAATACGTTGCATTCCAAGAAATTTTCGAGTTGATTTACGGACACAATTTGATCCAGTTAAAAACATTGTCAAACGTTGAGTTTGATGACACGAGCGTTTCCTGGAATTCGGAGAAAATTTTTTTCTTATGTTAACAGACGCGGTAGCAGCTGGTATTACTATTCCATAAAATTAACACATGAATCAATTTCTTTGATCTTGATTTGAATGAGCAATTTGAATAAAAAGTGATGGGCCGGACAAGTACTTTTAACACGTATTTAAACATAATTTGTACCGATCCAATCGACGTCGAATGTTGTGAATAACATCAGGGGATCCTTAAAGTCGGAGACGAATCGATTTTCTTATAAGTCTCTACCACCATAAAGTAACAAATGACTTCCCCTTCGATGTGATTTTTTTGGATTAGCCATTTTATCAAAAAGTCATGGGCAGGAAGATTCTTTATAAGTTTCTGCTGTCGAAAAGTTACTCATGACTTCACTGCTCTTTGGGCCAGAATATGTTGAAAAAAAATGGGTTGGTATCGTTCTAATTGTCGGAAAGCAAGATTTTGGGGATTTTTATGGTTGTTGATTTTCTAGTCATTTCGATAAAACGTTCTGAGCCAGACGAGTATTCTCAACCCTTATGAGAACATAATTTCATAATGTTAAAATTGCGAATTATTAATAAAATACTTCTCCTCGAATTGATATGATAATTTTTAGTGCTGGACTCAACTTAGATAGTAACTTTTTTGATTCTTCAGAACTTTTTCAAGTTTCTGATGCGTCCCATAGGAATGAATACTCCGAATTGCTAAAAAATACTTGGCCTCGAGTTGATATCATAAATTTTGGTACTGCACGTAACTTGGTAACTTTTTTGATTTATTAGTAGAACTCTTTCAAGTTCTTCATGCATCCCATAGGAATGAATATTACGAATTACCAATAAATACTTGGCCTCGAAATGGTATCATAAATTTTAATGCTGTACGTAACTTAGATGGAAACTTTTTCAATTCGTTTAGTCGTTCCTCCTTTTTAATAAGATGAGAAGAGTGGGGTATCGGTTTTTAAAATGTTTTCAAGCAAAATTTTTTGGTTATTTACATCAGCAATGTTTTCGAGTGGTGTATTTAAGATTTTCTCACGGTTTATTAGAATTTCTTTCACTTCACAAAATAATTACAGATTTATAGTTTTATTTTTTTTTAATAATGTTTTTTGCTGAATTGTAATTTTTTTTCAATTGTGTTGAAATCACTTTCAGTAAGGTCCATGATTTTTTTATAGAATTTTTTTTTACACTCTTTTGATATCATCAGTAAACGAGGGACCATCAATGTACTTGTCCCGACCTTTTTTTCCCTAGGGGAATTTTTGGGTTTGATATCACAGCTTTTTTCTCAAAAATTCCTCAACCTTTTTTGATGATAATAAGATTTTGGTTTAAATTTCTATGGGTTATTATGTTAGTACATTTTAAAGATGCTATGCTCATGGTACAGACATGCCTAACGTAAAAATTGTATATCGCGAAGTTTATCCGCACCACCACAGAGGTAGAGTTCCAGGCGTGTTTTTTTTTTTTTTAACATGGTATTCCCAAAAGGCCCAATTCACATCTCGTCGTTTGCAAATTCGTTTCTAATTCATCCGTAGATGGACCGTCTCTGCAAGTTGATACGAGTAACGACTGAGGTTATCGATAAGATTCAAGTCAACATGCTACATTGAAAAATGAAAATGATAAATGAAAAAAACGTAACCTTATCTTGTCTCCAGGGTGATAGGGATTTTTTTCTGCAACTTTAGTTTTTTTTGCCTCTTTAAGACGGAAAGGCAAGGGAGAATCTTGATTTTCAGGCGAGATATGGATTTCGGCTTGTAACATCAAATTCCACGATAAAAACTCGTTTTTTCACGAAAGTGTAGATGAAAAAACGTTACCTTGGCTCGTTTCTAGGGTGATTGTGATTTTTTTCCTGCAACTTTAGTTTCTTTTGCCCTTTTGAGATGAAAAAGCATAGAAGATTCTCGATTTTTAGGTCATAGATATGAATTTCGGCTAGTAACATTCAACTTCAGGATAACAATTCGTTTTTCCACTAAATTGGAAGTGAAAAAATATTGCCTTGTTTTTTCACCCGGGCATGGAGGAGATTTTTTCAGCAACTTTAGGTTATTTGGCCCCTTCGAGACGGAAAAGCATGGGAGAATCTCGATTTTCAGCCGAGATATGAATTTCAGCTTGTAACATCCAATTTCAGGATAAAAACTCGTTTTTTCATGATATTGTTATTGAAAAAACGTTACCTCAGCTTGTCTCCAAGGCGATTGGGATTTTTTCTCTGCAACTTTAGTTTCTTTTGCCTTTTTGAGACGGAAAAGCATGGGAGAATCTTGATTTTTAGGCGAGATATGAATTTCGGCTAGTAACATCCAATTTCAGTATAAAAACTCGTTTTTTCACGATATTGTTATTGAAAAAACGTTACCTTAGCTTGTCTCCAAGGCGATTGGGATTTATCCATGCAACTTTAGTTTTTTTTGCCCCTTTGATACAGAAAAGCATGGGAGATTCTTGATTTTTAGGCGAGATATGAATTTCGGCTTGTAACATATAATTTCAGGATAAAAACTCGTTTTTTCACGGAATTGTAGCTGAAATTACGTTACTTTGGCTTGTCTCCAGAAAGATTGAAATTTGTTTTCTGCAACTTTAGTTTCTGTTGCCCCTTCGAGATGGAAAAGCATGGGAGAATCTTGATTTTTAGGCGAGATATTAATTTCGGCTTCTAACATCTAACATCCAATTTCAGGATAAAAACTCTTTCTTTCACGAAATTATTAACCCTTCGAAGCATAGTGACATACTGGTATCCATTGAATTGAAGGAAAACAGAGTTAAAGTAGGTGACATACCAGTATGTCACTATGCTTCAAAGGGTTAAAAAAAAAAATAATTCCACATCTTGTCAACAACGAGGTAAAGTCTTGATATTCTTCATTACCTTTGAAGGAATACCATGAGAATAAGAGGTGTCAGTTTTTATCATATTCTCGTTGAATTCCAAAGAGTTATAGCAGTATTTTATGGGTACTCCAAAACAACATATTAGGCAATGCGGACAAATTTAAACCAGAATCCTACCTTAGAAATTAAATTAAGTTATTAAAATTATCAAATGAGGACAGTTGTATCAGTTGCATTAGTCTCACACAAATCTCAATGCAACCAGAAGCATAGCGACCATGAAAGGAACTTATTAAACATAAAAAATGTTTCAATTTATTATGCCGAATAGAAGCCAAAAATCTGCTGCATTCCGATGATACATATTTTGATACTTCCGGAAAAAGAGCGATGATTGCTGAAACAGATTTTTCTATTCATTTTGTCAATATAGAAGTCGAAGGGTAGAAGAACGTAATGTTCACTGAATCTAACAAAATTGGAAACATCTCAATGTATTCATCGTGTTCTGAAGCCAGAAATTTGTATTCCATTAAAAAATGAGCATCCGATGATTTTTTGTAATCATATTTGAAATCCATAGTACTACAATCAATGATGAAAAGTGGAAATACTCACAAATAGCACACATGTCACTTTACAAAAATGTTAAAGTTTGCATGTATCCGCGGCATTCCAATTATCTACATTTTAATACTTACAGAAAAAAATCAGCGGAAAACTTTTCAAAACTACTTTTCGAATTTAATATGCCAGAACTACAGAGGGGGAGCGAAAAAATACAGCGCACTCCAAGCGCAACGAAAATGAGTAACCGATGACATTTGTAACAAATTTTTTAATTCATATGCCATAGTTGAAACTAAAAAGTAAAAATACTTGGCACACAAGCCGCTTCACAGAAATGTCAAAGTTTGTAGGTATCCGCTGTATTCCAATGAATCAAATTTTGATAGCATCAGAAACAGAGCATCCAAAGACTATCTGAAACAACGTTTTCAAATATATTATGGGAAAAGTAAAGTAAAAAAGAGTAAAGCATAGTGCACTTTAGACCCCACAAAATTTCAAAGTTTTTGATGTATTTTTCTTAAGATTTTCAGGACAAAAATTCTGATTTTATCCAAAAATGAGCAGCGGGAGACTTTTTATAATAAATTTTTCAATCCATTATGCCAAAGCTAGAATGAAAAAGTGAAAATCTATGGTTCATATGTTGCTTCAAGAAATTTTCAAAAGTTGTATGTATTCGTTGCGATCTGATGACAGAATTTTTCATATCATCAGAAAAAATGTATCCGAAGACTTCTCCAGAAACAACTTTTCATATTTATTATACCACAAGCAAAATGAAAAAATGGAAGAACAAATATAGTGCACTTCAGCCCCAGCAAAATTCAGAAAATTGAGATGTATTTATTGCATTTTGGCGACAGAACATCCATGATTCATAAAGTGCTTCAACAAGTTTTCAAAAGTTGTAGATATTCTTGACATAACGCACTTCAGTCCAACGAAATTGGAAAATTTTCTATCTGTCCATTCCGTTTTCAAGCCAGAAATTTCCATCCTATCCAAAAATGTGCCTCCGATGACTTTTCATAATAATTTTTCAAACTCTCATTACCACAATCAAATCTGAACAGCGGAAATACTTAGCACACATGTCGCTGCAAAAAATTTCCAAAGTTTGCAAGTGTCCGCTGCATTCTACTTATCTAGTTTTTGATACTAATAGAATAAAAACAGCGGAAAACAATTTGAAACCACTTTTCCAATTCTTCATGCCAGTACCGAAGAAGGAAAGCAAAAAAACACAGCGTACTTCAAGTCCAACAGAATTCAAAACTTTTTCAGGCATCGACGATGGGGTTTCAAAGACAGCAATTTCGATCCTAGCTGTTCAAGAACAAGCCGCTGAAGACTTTTATAACAAGTTTCCCAATTCATATGTCACAGTTGGAGCCAAAGAGTGGAAATACTTGGTACACATGTTGCTTCGCAGAAATTCTAAACTTTATAGGTATCCGCTGCATACCGATGATAGAAATTTGATCCTACTGAAGAAAAAGTACCCGGCGATGACTCCCTGAAATATTTTTTTCAAATTCCTAATGACACATGTAGTAAAGGAAAGTGAATGAACATAGTGCATACTGAGTCCAACGAAATTCAATAATTTCTGTCGTTTCCGTGGCTATTCGCAGACAAAATTTTGAGCGCATCGAAAAGTAAACAGCCAAAGACTTTTTGTTATGAATTCATCAATCAATAATTCTACAATAAGAGATGGAAAGTGGGAAGACTCAAAGTACTGGTCGCTTCATATAGTTGTGAAACTTTGAAGGTGCTCGCTGCATCTCACCGATACCAATTTTGATACTCTTAGAAAAAAAGCACCCGAAGACTTTTCAAAACAACTTTTAGATATCATTATACACAATCAGAGCGGAAAGTGAATAACTTGGCATACACTGAACCCAAAACATTTCTTAAAGTTCGGGTGTATCCATTAGGTCAAAATGAGAAACAATTTTATCCTGTCAATTAACGAGCAACTAAAGACTTTTTGTAACAAATCTTTCAACTTATGTTGCCGCAGTGGAAGCGAAGAAGTATAAATGCACAGCAAACACATTTTCACAGACACAATAAATCTAATCAGCACACATATATTATGATTTTTTATTCGAATTATTCAATAAATCAATATATATATACAATAATTGCGTGTTCTCGAAATGAAATTTCTGACTCCAAGTTATAGGTTAACCTGGATTTATCGCAGCTGGGTAATAAAAACGCATTTAAATATTTATGGCACTTGAATAACTTTTTTGATGTTTATTATGTACGTCTGGTTTTCTTAATATTATGACACCACACCACCAATTTTAATAAAATTAACAGATTTTATGCATTTCATTAGACGATAAACGTTTTTTTTTCATTTATCCGGCACTTCGTTATATGTTGAAACTGTTTGTTTACATCATCAAAAACTGACAGATGGTTGTTCAATATATAAATATAGATATTCAATAAAAACACTTCACGAAAGAAAATGACAAAATTAACTAATTCACCACGACGAGATTCAATATATCTAGCACACGGTACACACATCCCGAACTTTGCACTGTCAAAACAATTAACATATAGCCGATCACACTTTTCTTGGTTATAGCGGCGAGGTGTGAGTCTGCGACACCGCCGTGAAGTTAGCCCCGAGGACATGAGGCCTTTGATGGTGTTATATACAGACACGTCAAAAACTTGAATGTGTTAGTAGTTTTTGCATAATGTTGACCCTGTGCAAAGTTTTTTCTCAGCAAATACGCCACGAATCATGCTGATTTCGGGCTCAATCGAAAGGGAATTTCCTAATTGTTCTCCAGTTCAATTTGCAAGGCATCAAATGACTCCTGAGCTTCGTAATTGAACGAAATGACATGCCAAATTTACCCCCACCACCGCGAATCGTTTTATTCAGAGAAAGTATAGTCTCGGCGAGCCTCGGGCCAGCAGACGACAGAGCTGTCAATGTACTTGTCCCGAGACTCTACCGAGTCTCTTGATATGTATAGAGAACTGATTCACTTCTTCATTCATTGCGTAATTTTTCATTTCTAAGGAGAAATTAGTAGAAAAAAAAAAAAAAAAAAAAAAACGAATGCGATTCACAATCTCATTATAGGAGAAAATTTCCAATGTTAGGAGAACAGCATTGTGGATTGTTTGACTGTTGAATTTGATTTCAATTTACTGAAAAAACGAAAAAAAAAATTTTGAAATACGAAATGGAATCGAAGGAATAGCGTGCCCACGATGTAACTGGTCTTAAAAATCTTCAATTTGTTCCAAGTTTTTTTAAAAAATTTTTGAAAAAAATCTTGAAAAAATTTCGAAATATGTAATCATCTTGAAATCGTCGATTTTGTTCTTTAACCTGAATAAAAATAGAGAAAAAATTCGATTATAATTTTTTCGTTATCACACTTGAAAAGTACAATGAAAAACCAATATTTTGAAAAAAAAAAGTTCGATTCCGTCCATTTTTCGAAGAGTTGTGAGCTTTTGAAAAAAAAATCATCACATTTTTGAAAAAAATATATCGCGTTAGGCAGTTGAGGGAAAAATTTGAAAAAAATCAAGAAAGGCTCATTCAATACATAGAACATTATAAAAAAATTTGAGCCAATTTAAAAACTGTAAGGTTCTGAAGTGGCTGATTTGGCATGGAATGCCCCATATGTAAAAAATATACAATTTTCCAAACTAATGCTCAGTAAATTCTGGTAATACCCCGTTTACTCTGTTGAAAAAAAATGTCTTCAATTCGAATTATTTGAGTTAAATTTACTGTAGACTAAGCTATTTTCATTTGCAATGAATAAAATCACACGTTGCGTTTAGTAAGTCGTTTTCTTGGTAGCCATTGATAGTTCATTATAATTGAGATCTTTGAAACCAATTATCGTTATTTTAATTACATGCATTTGTAATATCATTTATTGGAGAAGCCTAACGCATTGGAAACAAGTAATTAACATCGATCACATCTAGTGTGTTTCTCTTTGGTACAAAAATAAAACCATTAATCGAAATAATTAGCATTTTGGGATAATCAAAACAAATAACTAACAGTCTTCAGATCGGCAAAACAGTTCAGTTTATGGAACTGTATAATCAAAAGTTTTATCTCTGTTCTCATTTTTTAAACTGAATTCAATCGACTGATGGCTTGTAATACTCGTGCAATCAAGTGTAATAGGCCCATCGTTTCTAATGTTTTGATATTAGCTTTCATGAAAACATAATATTTGTGTCAAAAACATATTTACTTTACATCAATCATGAATTACTGAATAATATACAAGTAATTTAGTTGTTTGCATTACATAAATTTTCTTCGAGTCAAAAACTTTTTTTTAACTGTCTATTCTTTTCTCAAAGTATCCCCATTCTCAATCATTAGTTTGTCTTGGATATCACATTTCAAATCAATCTGTGTAAAATGACTCCCAATCCTCCAGAGGTAACCACTGAACGTTATCGATCATTACTCGATAGCTCAGCCTACTTAGATTACCTTGTTATAGAACAATAAAAAAATTAATCTTTTTTTTGTAGATTAACGGTTGGGCCGCGTTTTGAGAAAAAAAATTCTAATAAGTTCTTTTCGACCGGGACCTTAACGGGGGCGAAGAATATTTTCAAATTTTTTTGTGACATTATTTTTTCGCTAAAAACTCCGATCAATTTGGTCGTGTCTCTTGACGTTCCGATGAAATATCGAGAGACAAAAAATTTTTATTTTTCATCCTTGGACTTCTCGAAATGATCTTCTTATAAATTGGAAACTTACTTAGATCAAGAGATAATAGTCTGGATAACCCGTTCAACAAATGCTTGTCTATTCCAATTGAATCGATGCAACATTGATATAATTCTCTAGTTACGTTAATCGATTGATGAAACTATTTTTGACAACGAATGGTCGAAACGAAGGTCCAACTCGACTACGAAGGTAAAATATGATTGCATTTTTCAAATATGACGTAACTTAAAAACTCTACAGTTCTCGAGAGACGTGAAAACATTGATCAAAGTTTTGAGAAAAAAAGGTGAAAAAAATAATGTCGAACAAAATTTGAAAAAATTCAATGTTGAAGCTGAAAACGATGAGTCGATGTCAACTAATGTCATCTTTGTCAATTGCAGTTCCTTCACGTGATAAGGCAATTGTAACTGCGATCGAAATGAATAGAGCTGGAGAAACTTCGAGCAGGCGCAAGCCCTTCAACGAATTGTCCTCGAGGCAACGTAGTCGGATCCGGAGTCAACAACTACGTGATTCATCGACATCTAGTCATGTTGACACGGTTCATATATTTGAGGAAGGAACTGCAAGTAATAACCAGATCCACCAGAATATTACTGAAATGGCGGATCCTTCAACTTGTTCAACCGCTTCAATGGAGTCGTTGCCACCAGCAAATCCGTTACAGCAAGAATTAGACGAACCAAGCGATGCACGAGAAACAAATTTGTTTCTTCGGAATGAAGCGATGGAAGAGAGCGACGAAACATCGAGGGATGGGAGCGAGAGGAACAACGACACTTGGAGCGACGAGGATATCTTTTCTGTCGATAACTTTTGCGAGGACCTAGTGACAGAGACTTTCGAAACAATCGAAAATAGGAACACTTTTCGGGAAGAACTGGGCTTGTTTTTTGTGAAAAATAAAATAAGCTTGCGAGTTGGTAACGAGTTGCTCAGCTTACTAAGGTCACATAAATGTTTCGAGTCGCTTCCGAAGTGTTCAAAATCTTTAGTAGGTACTCCGCGAGTACCCGTATCCTTAGTGGAAGTTCCCCCGGGGGAGTATTTGCACTTGGGATTCCAAACAGCTTTGAAGCATATCCTTGATAGCATTCCACAAGCAAACCAGCCATCTGTCCTGGAAGTCGACTTTAGTACGGATGGTCTCAATCTGCACAAATCTGGAAGAGACGTTATGTGGCCAATACAATGCAGGATAGCCAATATTGAAAGCAGTCCCGTTGAGGTAATCGGTGTGTATAAAGGACCGAAGAAACCCGCCAGCGCAAAACTGTTTTTCAAGTTATTTGTCGATGAAGCGGTATCACTGATTCATAATGGTGGAATAGTTGTATCGGGGAAAAAAATACCTTTCATCTTCAGAGCATTCATTGCTGATGCTCCAGCTCGAGCACTCATAATGAATCATTATGGTCACACTTCAGGTAATGCCTGTTCAAAGTGCAAAGTAGTTGGCGAACATGTAGACAACCGTATAACCTTCACTGGCGATGACCATCCCCTTCGAACCGACGCGGAATACCAAAGAAGAGATGATGAGGATCATCATAAAGATGGTGAAAGTCCATTGTCGCGATTACCAATGGGTTTAGTGACTCAAGTACCGTTCGAATATATGCACCTGGTCTTGCTGGGCGTTTTGAAACGCCTGATATCAGCATGGACAGAAGGCAAGTTTTCTAAGGATAGCAAATTGCCTGCTTTAAACATATCTCTGATATCGCAGCGGCTCAAAATGCTGTATAATTTGTACTGTCCCGATGAATTTGCACGATCTGCTTCGAGTCTCTTCGAAATTATCACAGGAAAAGCCACAGCATGCCGTCAATTTTTACTTTATACAGGACCGGTAGTACTTCAAGGACTCTTGCCAGATGAGTTTTATAAACACTTTTTGATGTTTCACGCAATCATACGCATTTTAGCTCATAAAAATCCGTCGAACGAGCAATTGGTGTACGCAAGGTTAGGGCTGCAAACTTTTGTGAGGCAAAGCCAAAGGTTGTACGGAACGAAATTTATGAGCTACAACGTTCATGGTTTATTACATGTGGTGGATGATGTAGAAACATTTGGCCCTCTCGATTCGTATTCAGCTTTTCCGTACGAAAATAATATGAAAATCTTCCATACGTACTGCAGAAAACCACACCTCACCCTGCAACAGATTTACAACAGACGTTCTGAGTACACGAAATGTGCACTTGTTTGTAAACCCAAAGAGAAAATGTATCCGAAAGTAATGCATCGACATACAGAGGGCCCTGTTCCAGTTGACATGACGGAGCACGTTACAAAACAGTACCGTCGAGTCGAATGTGCAAAGTTTACACTGGCTTCAACATTGAAGAATGGTGGTTGCATTCTGAAGGATTCGACCATATGCATTGTATATAACATCGTCATGGTCCGACAGGAAATAAACCTGGTGGTGCGGAAATTTCGAAAACTTCGGAATTTTTTCAATGTAGCCATGCCTTCGTCATCATTTGGGTACTACGAATGTTCTGAGCTACAACGAGAGTATGTACTTGTCAGACTGGTGGATGTCAAAACTAAAGCTTATGTCATGCCTATTTGGCTGCCCCGTCAATTCGATGAAAACTGCGTTGAAAAAATGAAAGATGGAGTTTTCGTGGCAGCTGCCATGTCCTGTGCAATTCATTATTGAATTTTGAAAGTTCTGGCTGCCGCACCTTCATCTCGTTGTGTTGTCGCTTACTAAATTTCGATTGAACATTTGCACAATTATTGAATGTATTTCTGAACAAATGAAAATAAAATACATTGAGTCTTCATCGGAAAAAAAAGATCAGTGCATTTTTTTCTTTTGCAACCTTATGGGACCCGGTAATACAATTTTTTATTGGAACCTGCTTTTACAATTAAAAAGATATATGACTAATCAGGGCTGACATGCGAAATCTATCAACTACATCGATCTATCAGCATTCCATCCATCCTATGTCCCAGAATTTACTTTTAGAGCTTTTTAAATGAATCTAACGTTACGGAATAAACTGCAAAATTTTCAGTTAATCTTATAAGAAAATGGTCTTTGGGACTGAATTGGAAATAATTAGAATGGACTACATTACGGTAAGTCAGGGAAAAATTTTTTTTTATTCTTGGACCTCCAACCGAAATAATAAATACCCTGGAAAATGAACTTCTCGAAATTTGTGCTTCCACCCCCACCTTCCTCGGAGGGGGTTCGCAATCTCGACGTTTACCCAAGTATTTTTTAAAAACATTTTCATTTCATAATTTCGGTGCAACAAGAAAGCAATTCCAGTTTGCGAAAAATAACGTCGCACACAACGAAAATGAGTCAATCTCCGCGAAATGCTAAAATTAGATTTCGTGAAGAGATATAACGTTAGTTGAGCTCCATTAAAATATAGTCATGCTCACTTGAAACGCAATGATTGATTTTCTGTCGATATCGAGCGCAGATTGACCAATTCGAAAACAGCAAAACCATGGAATGCAGCAAAAGTTATCAGTTTTTTCCTGAGCATATTTTCACTGCGATCAGATGCGAACTGACTGATTGGCAGTCGAATTAGTGAAAAAGTGGAAAGGTTACCCTTGACCGTGAAAAATCCATCCCTGTTATTTCTTGTGCGAAAATTTTTGGTAGAATCGAACCCGTTCGAAGCAAAGAAAAATTTCGATGATAATTCAGAAGCTAATCAGTCTATTTCGTATATCGCTAAATATGGGAGATTTCATTGTGTTTTGTCAAATCTCCAATTAATATTGAACGTAGATTAAGGAGTTTCGGTACAGGCGATACAATGTTGCAATGCTAGACCATGTTAAAAACATAAAAATTTTTAAAAAGTTCAGAATTTTATAAAATTTGGTGAACATATTATATTCTTAAGTGCCAAATTTGACAACACACATTTTTTCAGATTTTTCTTCTACACAGTTATTGAGTAATTGGACATTAAAGTTCACGTGTATAAGCATAACGTTTCCATATATATAGGTATTAGGGTAGTTCTGAAGTTGTTCTTGAGTTGTTATTTGGGGTCAAAATTAATTTTACCCTTTCCGCCCCCTAAATCGATTCGAAATACTCAAAAAATAATGCTTTAATTTTTTTAGATTAAAAAAAAATTTAACCCTCGACCAAAGGGGTTGAAGTTTTCCATTTAAAATACATGAGGTTTTCCTGCGTTTGCAGTCACTATCTTACTGTGGGCTCAAATATGTTTGTAAAATCTTGAAATTTTCAGAAATTATTTTACATGCATGTTGCTGAATGGAAAAAATTTCCCAAACCCCTACCCCCAAAATGTTCCATAACATCACCATAATAATTATAATTGAAAAAAAAATGTACTATACTTTTTTTAAATTTCGCTTCCTCGTTATTTTTAATAAATGTCTTGAAAATACAATAATTTTCTAAACGAGTTACAAATTCTCAAGTATTTTCTCCATTTTGCATCTGGATGATTCTTTCCATATTCATTTACTATTTGTAAAATGAACTGTTTTTGTTCTTCGTTCCGTGTGAGTATCTAACTGATATCGGTAAACACACATGAAACACTTGTAAAATAGATTGAATTGTGAAGTTTTCGGATATATTTCATTTTCATGGTCAAAGTGGATCCTTAAGGGGTTAGGCCACCCTGTAGCGAAAAAAAAAATAGGTATACTGAAAATAAAAATTTTGTGGCAAATTAAGGAATCAATTGAAACTCCGTAGACAGTCCTCCATTGAACTATTATTGAACTGTAAAAAAAAAATCTCTGGGATCAATAGCATCTCTTCGTTCTATCTGCATATAGCGTTTCTTCGTTGACACCTTTTTTTCCACGCTCGGACTGAAATCTCATTCAATTTTTAATCCAGAATTAAGAACCAAAGTTTTGTCGCTTCTATACAGGAATAAGTAAATCGCAAAAATCCCCTCACGGGGAAAAAAACGTGGACAAGTACATTGGTGGTCCCTTGTTTCCCTATGATATTAAAAAAATCCAAAACGCCGCTTAGAAGAATTCAAAAAAAGTTACAAAATAAGTTGAGATCTGTTGAAATATACGGGGCCAAATACGGGAAGCTTTACTGCGTTTCAATAAATTTCCAAAGACGGTTTGATGTTTATAGAAAAAATAATCAAGTTTGGAAATTCAACTATGTCACCAACCAAATTGCAAACGTAAAAAAATAAGATCGTAAAAAAATTGTGAACGAAGTACTTGGCGAATTCTTGATCATGATCTATACACTACGCTTATTTCATGGAAAAATCCTCGCCAAGTACTTCGTTCAGAATTTTTTTACGATCTTATTTTTTTACGTTTGCAATTTGGTTGGTGACATAGTTGAATTTCCAAACTTGATTATTTTTTCTATAAACATCAAACCGTCTTTGGAAATTTATTGAAACGCAGTAAAGCTTCCCGTATTTGGCCCCGTATATTTCAACAGATCTCAACTTATTTTGTAACTTTTTTTGAATTCTTCTAAGCGGCGTTTTGGATTTTTTTAATATCATAGGGAAACAAGGGACCACCAATGTACTTGTCCACGTTTTTTTCCCCGTGAGGGGATTTTTGCGATTATATCACTTCTTTTTTCTAAAATTCTTAAATATTTTGGTTCATATAAACTCCTATGGAGACTGTATATAATTACAATCCGCACTTTTAGCTTGTGAATATAACCCATAACTGTTGATTTTATTTTGCATTTTTATATTTTGTAGATGAATATGTTCACTGCGAGATTTGAATACACAGGATCACAAAAAAAAATGCTTACCAGTCTGTTCAAAAGTTTATACTGAGATCATTATTTTTCACAATTTATCCAATTTACTCGCTAATCTCGCACTTTATCATTACAGAACTTCACTCAGAATCTCCGTTGAATATTTTTATTAAATCCATTAATCGAAATTTTTCGGACGTCCTGCACTTGATTATGTCAAAACTCCGTTAATAACCGTTGTAGATGTCATACACTACGCTTACACGGCACTCTTATTCCGATTTGGTTATAATGGGGTGTATATACATATATATCGGGCATAATAAACCCGATTAATTAATCCGCAATAAGAGTTCCGTGTGAACGTAGTAGTCATTGCTCTCTCTCTCTCTCTCTCTCTCTCTCCAGCTGTCACTGGAGACTGACTTTGATGAAAATGTGTCTTGAGGCGTGCGATGAGGCCTATCATGGTGTTGTATACAGACACGTCAAATTCTTGGATGTGTTGGTAACTTTTGCATAATCTTGAGCCCGTGCAAAGTTTTTTCTCAGCAATTACGCGACCGATCATGCCGATTTTGGGCGCAATCGAAAGAGAATTTCTTAATTAGCTAAAAGTTAAATTTTTGAGTTCCTCAATTGCTTCTGTGCTTCGTAATTCAATAAAATGACATGCCAATTTTACCCCCACCACCGCGAAAAGTTTTGTTTCGAGAAAGTATAGTCTCGGCGAGCCTCGGGCCAGCAGACGACAGGGCTGTCAATGTACTTGTCCCGAGACTCTACCGAGTCTCTTGATAAAAGTACGTAAAATTTTTTCGATATATTAATTTCTACGAAAATGGTGCCTATTTTTCCCTACTTTTTTTTCAGAATTTTCACCAATTTTGAAAAAATAGGCACCATTTTGGCCAAAATTCTACGTACTTATATACTTATTCCTATGAAAAATCGAAAAAACTATGGTTTTTAAATCTGGGTTAAAAATTGAATGAGATTTGAGTCCGACCGTGGAAAAAAAGGTGTAAACGAAGAAAAGCTATGCAGACGCTATTTAGTTTATTGATCGCAGAGATTTTTTTTTTTTACAGTTCCATAATAATTCAATGGAGGGCTGTCCACGGAATTTCAATTGATTCCATAATTTGCCAAAAAAAAATTTTTTTTCAAGTATACCGATTTTTTTTCGTTGTAGGGTGGCCTAACCCCTTAAGGATCCACTTTAACCATGAAAATGAAATATATTCAAAAACTTCACTATTCAATCTATTTTACAAGTGTTTCATATGTGTGTTTACCGATATCAGTTAAATACTCACACGGAACGAAGAACAAAAACAGTTAATTTTCCAATTAGTATTAATTGCTTTTTTTCAATTCAAACTATTGTTTGAAATTGATTTTTCCATACTGATTTCTCATTCTTGTTCTGGATAATAGAACGAATATATTTTGGAACTTCCTTCGATTTTTTTTCATAAAATTCAAAATTATTACAAGTTTTGAAAAAAATACAAGAACACCCCCGTACTAGATGATAATATATTCAATTGATTTTCTATTTAAAAAATTGAATCAAGCAGGCAAGAGGAGATCGATAATAAAACAAATCTTCGACCAAAAAAATGCAATAATCCATCACCTAAAAATACATTTCAAGAGAAACGGTATTCTTTTCAAACAATTCTATAAAATCGGCACTTGTAAAAAAAATGTACATGGATTATTGGAGTATTTTTAGGTGCATCCCTGTCATACGGGGCACACTAAAATTGCACTATGAGTTTCTATGGTGCAGCTACCACGCTGCTCCGCGAATCACTACTGTACATGCAGCGTGGTATCCGGTCACAGCAAAATAAGTAACGACGGTGACGGCACGATGTCGGCTCGATGAAGCCCAATGATAATTCAACGAGAAGCAACAGTGACGCCACTGTAACTCTCCGTGATTATCGTGCCGTTACAGCGTGTCGTCGGTGTGCCGTCAGCGTGCTGGCCCTGAGAAGTATCTTGGAGCCACTAAGTTTAGTCACCGTGCCGGCACTGTGCAGTGTTGGAAACATCGGAGCTCGCACTCATAGTCGCTTCTGTGCAGTCACCGTGCCGGATCAACGGTCGATGCGAACCTACACTGAGACGGCACGGTGTAAGCACGCAGTGCCGTTCCGTCGTACCGTCACCGTGTCTTCATGTTCGGACACACATGACTAATTTCTGACGGCACGCGGGCCGTGCCGTGCAGTCATCGTGTCGTCACCGTACCGCCAACTGTCTATCTGGGTATATAAATATATAGAGGAACGAGAAAGAGAGAGAGAGAGCGTACGCTGCGCCCTAAGAGAAGGAACGCGGCTGCGCGCGCTGTCTCTCTCGCTCGGCGACGCGCGGTAGAGGGGGTAGCCGCGTTCAGCGTAGAGTGTGACAAGAGAGCCGAGAAATGTCCACCAGTCCCACAAAGGGCGTAAGTCCAATGTAAACAAACTCAACTTACGCCCCTCTGTCTCTAAGAAAAGAAAAGTCCCGGAATGATGGAATTTTAATCGCTAAAATTACATATCTCGGGATTGGCTGGACGGATTTAATTGCAACAAGGACCAATGGAAAGGGAAAAATCGAAAAAAAAATCGTTACCAATTTTCAGATTTTTTAATAAAATAGTTTGTCCGTGAGAGCCGTTCGAAAATCCTGTGACGTCATAAAACCGGCATATTCGCGTATATAAGAGTGCGGCAGGGCTCGCGCTGGCTTTTCAATTTACGCGGTAGTTTTCTTTTAATACTTGGCGTCGAGCCGCTACCGCGTCTCTTGATATGCACAACACGGGAGTAAATGAAGACTATCTCAAATATCGCCTTCGGCTCGGTAGACAAATTTGCCCACGGTTTGAACTAGTCTACCCCCCCCCCCCCCCTAATTGCAAAATATATTACTATTCGCAAAAATGCAAAATATTTTTTTTATTAACCCTTGATTGCCACACCTCCGCAGAGTAACACGCTTGCCAAACTCGTGTGTCGGCCACCTCAGCCATAAAAACTGTAATAAATAATTTGCTGTTGGATATTTTTCTTTGAAAATTGGTTTGGAAGCTTTCAAAAGCTTACTTTGGAATATCACATGGGTTATATAACCGCAAATCACATTTAAGGCCACAAAAAAGTGTGCAAAAGCAAAAACAAAATGAAAAAATGACAATTTTGGAGAAAAAATTTATATTTTTAAAATTTTTCAATATGAAGGTCTGAAATTTCAGCTGAGTCTTCTCCTGAAGTGTTTTTATAAGAAAAAAATATTAGTTTACTGGATCTTAAAAAAAAAAACTAGGTAAGCAACGGCTGAACAAAATATTTTTTTGTGTACAATTATTTAACCCTTTCAGTCATACATTTTTTTTCTGCACCGATTTCGATGAAAATTGGTACTCGGGGGTTTTCGGGGTTAATCGCTAAGCGATAATATTTCTCAGTGACATAAAAATCTTGTCGCTGAGTGACATGAAAATCTTGTCGCTGAGGCAAATGAAAATCTTGTTGCTACGAGGGCTCAGTGACATAAAAATCATGTCGCTGAGCCACAATAAAATGTTGTACATTCATCCCTTTTTGATATAGTGATGCATTTTTTTCCTGCTAGAGGTCAAATTCAAAAAAAATTGTCCGAAAAAAAAAATTCTAAGAGAAATTCGAAAAAAATTCCAGGCGATTTAGTATGAAAATACGCAACTTCTTGTATCTGTAAAATTTTATATAAACCCTATCATTCTTGGGTTATATTGAATTTTTCAAAACTTTCTGTTTTTGGCCAAAAACGAAATAACTTTCGGGAAAAAAATCACAACAAATTTTTCAAAAGAGGAAGTTGGAGCTTTTGCATTGCATTCCAAGTTTTACATAGTAAAAGAAAAAAAAATCTCTTATATTGTGTGCCGAATCTGCGATGGTCGAAAAAAGGCATAAAAACGGTCGGGAATCAAAGTCCGTACAAGGCCAAAAAAAAATCAATGGAAAAATATTTAAATAAGGCAAACTGGAGCCTGATCTATCCTTTTTGAAACGCCACTTTGGAAATTCGAATGACTTTTGTTAAAGAAAATCAAATTTTTGCCGCGCTAAGAGAGTGCGAGGTAGATGTCGCCATGGGGCAGGAAGCCGCCATAGGCCGAAGGAACGAGAATGTTCGAGAAGCGTCTTTTGCGCGTTATATATATATGTATGAGACGGCGTGAAAAGAGTAGTCTGAATCAGAAGGCCGAGTACGATAAGGGTCGCGGATATAGAAAACGATAGAGCCAGGATATAGGCTGTAAGAAAGAGAGGGACGCGTGGGTAAATCGCGGTTCCCTCTGATATCTTTTGTGTGTGTGTGATCGCGTGGGTAAATCGCGATCGCGTATGTTAATCTTATCGAATTGAATCTATATTTTATATTATTGTATATCTATGTACTATTTTATTAATTTAAATAAATCGGCGTCACTCTCTATTAAAACCTGTGTTTAAAACTTTCTTTTTGGCAGAGTTGTCTGGTGTATCTAAACGTTTGAGCGGTAGGGTATGAGTGGATCGACGAAACTAAACCAATTTAAACCATGGGGAAAGATTCACGAAGTATGTGATCATGAAAAAATTTACGTTTCGGAGAAGTCAGAAAAAAAGAAGTGATATCCTAGCCAAAAATCCCCTCCACGGGGAAAAAAGCCTGGACAAGTCCATTTGTTCGTGACCCCCGTTTCCATTTGTTTTCACAGAAAAATCTAACCCCGCTAAAAAAAAAAACTGAAACCTCCAATAAAATGAAAAATAGAAAAAAACCCTAGAAAAAAATAGCTCCTAAAAAATTGGAGAAAAACCCAAAAAAAAATTCAAGACAATTTAAAAAAAATACAATAAACGGGAAAATAGTAAAAAAAAAGTTGACGATTTTCGCTCAGCACTAAAAATTCTTGATATCCATAAAAGGACAAGTAATCCATTGATGGCTGAAAATCAATTAACGAGAAAAAGGGAAAACTCCCAAAAAGACATGGCACAAAAAAAAGAAATCCTTAAATACAAAATGGCGAATCGACAGAAAAACTTCATACAAAAAATAAAAAACTAAAGTTTGCCATCGCATGTTGAGCAGTTGAGCGCATACGCACAGAGAACTTGTCCGGTCCGAAATTTTTTGTATTAGCTTCCGCATATTCCCTATAAATAGCAGCAGCTAATACAAACATTTTCGGGCCGGAGAAGCACTCTGTGCGCATTCGCTCAAATGCTTAAAATGCGATGGCAAACTTTAGTTTTTCATTTTGTGTATGAAGTTTTTCTGTCGATTCGCCATTTTGTATTTAAGGGTTTCTTTTTTTTGTGCCATGTCTTTTTGGGAGTTTTCCCTTTTTCTCGTTAATTGATTTTCAGCCATCAATGGATTACTCGTCCTTTTATGGATATCAAGAATTTTTAGTGCTGAGCGAAAATCGTCAACTTTTTTTTTACTATTTTCCCGTTTATTGTATTTTTTTTAAATTGTCTTGAATTTTTTTTTGGGTTTTTCTCCAATTTTTTAGGAGCTATTTTTTTCTAGGGTTTTTTTCTATTTTTCATTTTATTGGAGGTTTCAGTTTTTTTTTTTAGCGGGGTTAGATTTTTCTGTGAAAACAAATGGAAACGGGGGTCACGAACAAATGGACTTGTCCAGGCTTTTTTCCCCGTGGAGGGGATTTTTGGTACATATATATCCGGCATAATAAACCCGATTAATTAATCCAGAATAAGAGTTCCGTGTGAACGTAGTAGTCATTGCTTTCTCTCTCTCTCTCTCTGCAGCTGTCACTGGAGACTGGCTTTGATGAAAATGGGTCTTGAGGCGGGCGTTGAGGCCTATCATGGTGTTGTATACAGACACGTCAAATTCTCGAATGTGTTGGTAACTTTTGCATAATCTTGAGCCCGTGCAAAGTTTTTTCTCAGCAATTACGCGACCGATCATGCTGATTTTGGGCGCAATCGAAAGAGATTTTCTTAATCAACTCAAAGTTCAATTTTCAAGGCCTCAAACGACTCGTGAGCTTCGAAAACGAACAAAATGACATGCCAATTTTACCCCCACCACCGTGAAAAGTTTTGTTTCGAGAAAGTATAGTCTCGGCGAGCCTCGGGCCAGCAGACGACAGGGCTGTCAATGTACTTGTCCCGAGACTCTACCGAGTCTCTTGATAATAGAAATGTCCTGGAGTATCTTGCTTTTAATGCTTTTTCTATGTTATTTGCTTATTTTCACGCAAATCAATATTCCAGAAGTGATCTTGATTCTATATAATGATAATTCGGATGATTTTGTAATTTTTATAAATAAAAGTCTTACCGCTGCCTTTTGGATTATTGAGACAATATTTTGGCTTTTATTTCCTCTTAGTTTTTGTTTAATCAAATTTTTATTGTTATTCCAAGAGTGAAATTCTCTTACAAAATTGGTGATTAATAATTTATTACTGATTCGATATAAGTCCGATTCTTACCGCAGCCTCTTGGATTAACAATTTCAATAATAAATAAGACTGATGACTAACTCGGATAATTTTAATCAACCGTGAATTTAATAAAAATATTTAATTAATCAATAAAATAATTCATCCCTGTTTCTGGCAAGCATGAGAAAAGAGGTAAAAAAAAAATATAAGGAAAGCGTGAGTCAGGCTATGGGCTCTAAACATCGCCAAATGTCGCCGATACCCCTCCGCCACACAGGTAAGGATGCAGACCCCAGGCTATAGGATTGAAACGTCACCGAATCGCTCCGATACCCTGAGCATCTACGAGGTTAGGTAAATTTATGACCACGGGCAATCGGATTGAAGCGTCGCCGGATCGCTCCGATACCCCGTGCATAAGAAATTCGGAAGAGGAAATATAGGTGTGACCCTGGGCTATGGGATTGAAGCGTCGCCGGATCGCCCCGATACCCCAGGCATCAAAGGAAGTAGGAAGAAAGGTTTTATGTATTGCCAGAACCAGGGAGAGAGAGTCTGGAGCTCTTAGTAGGTCCGAGTCAGTCTGAGAAGTCAGAGGAACTGATCACGAGAGCGGTCGCGCAGCGACTTTTATACCCCACTTTTCCCTCGCTTTCGATGCGCCGCTTAATTTTAGTCTCGAACCCCTTACTGCGCATGTTCTTTTCTCTCATTCGCTCAGCACTCTCCCCACCACGCATTCACGCTCTCACATTTGCTCGCCGCTACCCCCACTCTCGCATCCTCAGATGCGCGAAAATCCGCTTTTCATGTATTTCAGCCTTTTTTGTTACAATTTTTGTGTTAATAGTCTCCAATTATTTTTCGCATTTTTCGCATTAGGAAACAGTTAAACAATTTTAAAAACAATATAATTATTGTGAGTTTTATTCTCAAGTTGGTCATTGAGCATGCGCTGTAATACGCATTTTTATTTATTTGAAATTATTCAATTTTACGATAAAATTATGAGTCGCGCTCATTTCGTCTCGATTTATTGATTTTTTTCCGAATTTTTAAGCCTAATTACGTTATTGAGCGATATTTTATTCGAAAGAAAAAAAGAAAATAAAAAGAATAATTTATTTGATTTTTTCGACGCTTGGTGGCCGTCGGTAACGCTCGCGTCGGTAGTCTCGGCCTTTCGTTGCTGATGCCCAAGATGGCCGCCGCCGGGACGAACGCGCGCGTCCTCGTTGTTGTTGGGCGAATAATGTCGGCGATCGCGCCGTCGCGTCGTACTCGCTCGCGTTCGGGATCGTAATTCGGGTCGAAAATGTGTGTGAGTGTGTGTTTCGTTTCATTATCTACATCCAAGAGAATGAAATTTTTAGCGCGTCATGGCAGACGATATTCGGTAAGTACAGTAGAAAAAAACAAAACCGAAAAAAAAACAACAATGAAAATTTTGTATGAAAATTTAAAATTAAAAGCGATGCGGGGGAACAAGAGGAGTAAATATCTAAATGTGATTCGTTCATCTGTCTTCAATTATGGCCGTTGGTTCAGTAATTATTCATACGTCTTTGGGTACAAATTACGATGAAATATGCACGAGGATCGATCGTGTCGTGAGTATTGTCGATTTTCCTTAAAAATTAAAAACGAATTAAACAAGAATTTAAAGTATTATTCCTTTTTTCCATTCCCAAGTGACTAGCGCGCACGGGGCTAGTGTAGAGCGATTAGTTTTTTTTTACAATGAAATAACATTATATATATTCATATGATTTTGTTTTTACACCGAATTTGTCTGATTCTTGATTGTGAGCGCTTCTACAAAAGAATTATTGATGCTACACACCGGCTTTCTTTCTGCTCTTCTCGCTCGCTCGCTCGCTCGCTCGCACGCACGCACGCACGCACGCACGCACACGCACACACGAATCGAGGTATACCTTGCTTGAAAAAATCTCGATAACAGATATCTAGAGTCGCGGTAGCGACTCGAGACAAGTACATTTACGTTATTATATATACGTCTATACTATGTCGAAGAAAAGAGTCGCTACAAGAGTCCTTACAGCAAGTAGAGCTGGTCGAACGTTTTTTTGAAATACTTGAAAATTGTTTCGACGATATTTAATTATTTACAGCGTTTTGAAAGATGCTGCGAATTCACGTATTTTTTATTATTTTTTTCTTTCGATCGTGACTATTTAGAGCCCTGTAACCTAACGCATTTTGTAGATATTAATTTTTTATTTTTTCGAGGCATTAAAAAAAGGTGGCTTTTTTCGCACACTTTTTGACGTCTCGCAGTTTCTGTCTAGTGACACTAGTTATAACTAGAAACATCTGCTGATATGTGATGAAACTGTTCAATTGATTGATGTGTCAAACGACTTTTTACATTACACTGACAGATATGTTGGAAAAGGTTATAAAGATCGCGGTCACGAATTTGGTGGTAGTCGTGAGATTGAAAACAGTGAGGTTATAAAAATCGCGGCTGTGAAATTTGACAGATATTTTTTAAATTTAAACTCTGTTAAGTCATCAGGGTTATGACGGTTATGAGGTTGAAAAAAAATTATGAGGTTCAAAAAATGTTTATATTTTAAAAAATGACTTGTTTCTGTTAGAGATTTCGGTATTGTTTGAATCGAAGAAATTTTTAAAACCTCGACAAAATCCAAGTATTCAGTTGCGTGAGTAATGAAAATCGAGCAGAAAACTAATAAATACATAAAAACATGGATGTTTACAGTGTATGTTGTGTATGAATACATGACAGAAATAAAAATAATTTTCCTCAATTGTTCATCGGCCAAAGGATATTTCTTATTTTTTCATCAACAACTTTTCTTATGCTAGCCCCTGGGCTCTTTTTTTTGCAGTTCTTCATAGGTAATGACGGTTATGTCCCAAAGCTCATTTACATGTCAAAAGGATGAAATTGATGGAAAATATTTGGCGATGGTACCAACGGTGTAAGATTTTCCAGTGCCGGTGTTTTCGCAACTCACCGGTGTTTCACAAAAAATTTTTTATGCCACCATCTGAGATCCTTCCGGAGCCAATGGAAAGTCATTTTGCTTTCATCGACAACTTGTTTGATGCTAGCCTCTGGACTCTTTTCTTAAAGTTCTTCAGAGGTGAAGACAATTGTGTCCCAAAGTTCATAGGGATGTTGAAAGGATGAAATTGATGAAAAATATTTGGCGATGGTACCAACGGTGTAAGATTTTCCAGAACCAGTGTTTTTGCAAGTCACCTGTGTTTCACAAAAATTTTTTGATGCCACCATCTGAAAACCTTCCGGAATCAATGCTTAAATCAACGATCTTGTATTCTTTATCGCTAAAAATCTCATTCTCTTGAACTTTTTCGCAGCGATTCAGTTTTTTCGATTTCTTTAGTGTTCTTTTTTTAGTCATTTCTCATTGATAAATCATAGACGTCTTAGATGTTTCTCGTTTTTTCTTCGTTGTCCACGTTTTTGATAAACATCTTTCGCTTCTGGTCCTCACTATCAGAAACTTTCATCTTCCTCGGATAAAATTTATATTGATATCAAATAAGGGAAAATCTGTGCTATTTTTACTATGACAAACATTTCAAATCTCATAGAAGCAAGTCATTTTAACGAAACAAAGTCTTGAAACAAAATCGTATACGAAACATTAATGTATTCTGATAAATTTCTACACATTTTTAGAAAAATTCGAATCTAGTTGGAAATTTAACATGCGAAATCATGTCGTAAAATCTCAATGAAATTTTTTCATTTTCAAAACCTTTTGTAGCAAAGGTGCAATATTTAAAAAACAAATTGAAACGATTTGATTAAGAATATTCTGCATATTTTTGAAATCTTTCATTTGAAAGTAAAACAATTTCAAAATATATTAACAAATTAGCATTTGACAAATAAATACTGAATCATTTATAATTCAGTACTTATTGAATTTCAAATCGTACAACACATCAGCCCTTAAAGTGAATTTGGGCTAAAATACATATAAAAACCGAAAAATTCCCCTAGGGAAAAAAAGGTTCGGACAAGTACATTGATGGTCCCTCGTTTTCTCATATCAGAAAAAGTGTAAAAAAAATTTCCACAAAAAAATAAGAGTAAAAAAACATTTCATATAAAAAAAAGTGTAAAAATAAATTCCATGTAAAAGTGTAAAAAAATTTACATAAAAAAAATCATGAACCTTCCTAAAAAATATTCCAACACGATTAAGAAAAAAATTGACAAATGAACAAAAACATTAAACCATCAAAAAAAGTATAAAAAAATATCCCATAAAAAAAATCATGAAATCATGATGGGATATCTTGTTATGCTAATAGTGTCATTCAATGTCTTTTCAACTGCCAGTCTATTGTAAAATTGGTTCAGAAAACGAATGATTGTCGACCTCTGTCATTTGCATTGGAAATTGATGAAACGAAGAATAACCCCCCTTTCGCTTTGAATGAAGTTCGAAAATTTATCGGTGATGAATTCATTTAATCTATTCAACAAGATGCATCACATTTTTTCAATGCTGTATGTCAAGTTGTGCCATCCATCAGAGCACTTGTACAATGTCAACTTCTGACAAAAATTTTTTGTAAAGCCTGCGGATATACGAGTATTTCAACAGAGGAGCATAGAAATTTCTTGACCATAGACGTGTTCAACACGCAAACAACATTAACCCTTCAGGGAGTAATTGATCGCAATTTAGCACAATGGAAATCAGCTGATACTCCTTGCGATAATTGTTCTGCACAGAATAGGGATGTGCGCTACTCTTTAAGCTCAGTCTCAAAGATACTGGTAATTCAATTAGCGTTACCAGCAGTTGATTCTAGAACAGGTAAGCGAACAAAAAAACAATGCAAAATCAAGGCTGTGCCAAGCACAAAGATTAAATTATGCGGGCCGACATCTAAAGTTATAAGCGCGATATTTCATCATGGTGAACATGTTACTACAGGTTTACTACACATTATACGTGCATGATCCGACATGGCCGTTCGTCCTGGATAAACGTTGATGACACAACAATTCAAAAGAAAACATGGCCTGGGAACGCCAGAGATTCGTATATGTTTTTCCTACTTCGAGAATGAATTTAGCATCGCAGTTGAAGTTAGAATAATTGTGATCTATTATAAAATAATTTTTCATATTTTTATAGATTTATTGAACGAAAGTGAAGTATAAAGTCACCTCCAACTCATGGAAAAAATTACTTTACTTATACACCGCAATACTACATAATAGTTGATTAATTAATTATTGTTTTTTTCAAAATGTATTTTACTTTGCAGGTTCTCTGTTATACCTTTTTACTTTTATCGGACGCTTATCCGACGTAGCGTTGTATACAACGATATGAGAGAATCAGCATCACATATTTATTCCTAGATTGCAGAGCCATGCTACTTGTTGATCCGAAAAATTTCTCAAAGTTCATCACATCACGCATATGATAGAATATACTCCGATGCCCTATGAGAATCAATTACGAAAGTGGTCATTCGGGATAAATACCACCATCAGTTATTCCAATTTTATTGTTTGAAAACGTGACATGTTTCTCATCAGACAGAAGCAGGTACCCTAGCCAATAGGAAAATCGAAATTTTTGGTGTCACTTGGGTGTCGCTTTATTGAGTGTGAAGTATCCGATTGAAGAACGGATTTAAGAGTGTCGACACCCTCCGTTCGGAGATCAAAACCGGATGACTTAACGGACACTACCAAAGATACTGCAATTTTCAGTATCCAATATTGGTATCGTGTTTGGGTTAGAAATACAATTTTAAACGCAGTAAGTATCAGCACTCATAAATTCGTTCTAAAATTGGATAGTTGACACCCAGTATTCGGTGTCGCGATTCGTCAGGGTAACGACGTTATTTAGAATATTACTGATACTGTAGTTGCTTTATGCAGCATCGGAAGTTCATTGTTATTGTTTTGTTGAATCTCATCTTCATTGATCACCTATTATCCCAGTCGGGTTAGTCATATCATCTTGCAAAAATTGTCGAACTTTGGCGGAAATCACAACGAACAAGCAAGTAATATGATGTGGATTAGGCCTCTCGGGGATACCACGTTAAAAAAAACGCGCCTAAAACTTTACCTCTGTGGTGGTGCGGAAAAGAGTTCACAATATACAATTTTAACGTTGGACATATCGCTACAATCAACATATGTAAAAATGTAATAACAAAATAACTCAGAGATGTTTAATCCAAAATCCTATAGCCAGCGAAACAAGATTGTGGAACTTTTGAGAAAAAAGACGTGATATAAAACCGAAAAATTCCCCTAGGGAAAAAAAGGTTCGGACAAGTACATTGATGGTCCCTCGTTTTCTGATATCAGAAAAAGTGTAAAAAAAATTTCCACAAAAAAATAAGAGTAAAAAAACATTTCATATAAAAAAAAAGTGTAAAAATAAATTCCATGTAAAAGTGTAAAAAAATTTACATAAAAAAAATCATGAACCTTCCTAAAAAATATTCAAACACGATTAAAAAAAAAAAATTGACCAATGAACAAAAACATTAAACCATCAAAAAAAGTGTAAAAAAATATCCCATAAAAAAAATCATGAACCTTGCTGAAAATTATTATATTTAAAAAATAATTATAAATCTGTAATTATTCTGTTAAGTGAAAAAAAATTCAAATAAAACGTGAGAAAATCTTAAATACATTACTCGAAAACATTGCAGACGTGAATAGCCGAAAAGTCTCGCTTGAAAACATTTTAAAAACCGATACTCCATTCTTCTCATCTTATTATAAAGGAGGAATGACTAAATGAATTGAAAAAGTTTCCATCTAAGTTACGTACAGCATTAAAATTTATCAAGAGACTCGGTAGAGTCTCGGGACAAGTACATTGACAGCCCTGTCGTCTGCTGGCCCGAGGCTCGCCGAGACTATACTTTCTCGAAACAAAACTTTTCGCGGTGGTGGGGGTAAAATTGGCATGTCATTTTATTGAATTACGAAGCACAGAAGCAATTGAGGAACTCAAAAATTGAACTTTTAGCTAATTAAGAAATTCTCTTTCGATTGCGCCCAAAATCAGCATGATCGGTCGCGTAATTGCTGAGAAAAAACTTTGCACGGGCTCAAGATTATGCAAAAGTTACCAACACATTCAAGAATTTGACGTGTCTGTATACAACACCATGATAGGCCTCATCGCACGCCTCAAGACACATTTTCATCAAAGTCAGTCTCCAGTGACAGCTGGAGAGAGAGAGAGAGAGAGAGCAATGACTACTACGTTCACACGGAACTCTTATTCCGGATTAATTAATCGGGTTTATTATGCCCGATATATATGTATATACACCTCATTATAACCAAATCGGAATAAGAGTGCCGTGTAAGCGTAGTGTATGACATCTACAACGGTTATTAACGGAGTTTTGACATAATCAAGTGCAGGACGTCCGAAAAATTTCGATTAATGGATTTAATAAAAATATTCAACGGAGATTCTGAGTGAAGTTCTGTAATGATAAAGTGCGAGATTAGCGAGTAAATTGGATAAATTGTGAAAAATAATGATCTCAGTATAAACTTTTGAACAGACTGGTAAGCATTTTTTTTTGTGATCCTGTGTATTCAAATCTCGCAGTGAACATATTCATCTACAAAATATAAAAATGCAAAATAAAATCAACAGTTATGGGTTATATTCACAAGCTAAAAGTGCGGATTGTAATGATATACAGTCTCCATAGGAGTTTATATGAACCAAAATATTTAAGAATTTTAGAAAAAAGAAGTGATATAATCGCAAAAATCCCCTCACGGGGAAAAAAACGTGGACAAGTACATTGGTGGTCCCTTGTTTCCCTATGATATTAAAAAAATCCGAAACGCCGCTTAGAAGAATTCAAAAAAAGTTACAAAATAAATTGAGATCTGTTGAAATATACGTGGCCAAATACGGGAAGCTTTACTGCGTTTCAATAAATTTCCAAAGACGGTTTGATGTTTATAGAAAAAATAATCAAGTTTGGAAATTCAACTATGTCACCAACCAAATTGCAAACGTAAAAAAATAAGATCGTAAAAAAATTCTGAACGAAGTACTTGGCGAGGATTTTTCCATGAAATAAGCGTAGTGTATAGATCATGATCAAGAATTCGCCAAGTACTTCGTTCAGAATTTTTTTACGATCTTATTTTTTTACGTTTGCAATTTGGTTGGTGACATAGTTGAATTTCCAAACTTGATTATTTTTTCTATAAACATCAAACCGTCTTTGGAAATTTATTGAAACGCAGTAAAGCTTCCCGTATTTGGCCACGTATATTTCAACAGATCTCAACTAATTTTTTTACTTTTTTTGAATTCTTCTAAGCGGCGTTTTGGATTTTTTTAATATCATAGGGAAACAAGGGACCACCAATGTACTTGTCCACGTTTTTTTCCCCGTGAGGGGATTTTTGCGATTATGATATCATTTCGAGGCCAAGTATTTATTGGTATGTCGGAATGTTCATTCCTATAGGACGCGTCAAGAACTTGAAACAGTTCTAAAGAATCAAACCATAAAAAAATGATTAAACTTACTAAAAATGATTCCAACACAATTGAAAAAAATTCACAAATCAGCAAAAAACATGATATTAAAAAAAAATTTTATAAATCTGTAATTATTCTGTAAAGTGAAAAAAAATCAAATAAAACGTAAGATCTTGAATACACCACTCGAAAACATTGCAGACGTGAATAATCGAAAAATCTCGCTTGAAAACATTTTCAAAACCGATGCCCCATTCTTCTCTCCTATTATAAAGGAGGAATGACTAAATGAATTGAAAAAGTTTCCATCTGAGTTACGTACAGCATTAAAATTTATGATATCATTTCGAGGCCAAGTATTTATTGGTATGTCGGAATATTCATTCCTATGGGACGTATCAAGAACTTTAAACAGTTCTAATGAATCAAAAAAGTTATCAAGTTACGTGCAGTACTAAAATTTATTATATCAACTCGAGGCCAAGTATTTATTGGTAATTGCGAGTATTTATTCCTGTGGGACGCATCAGAAACTTAAAATAGTTCTGAAGAATCAAAAAAATTACCATCTTAATTACGTCCAGCACTAAAAACTATGATATCAATTCGAGAACAAGTATTTTATTAGTAATTCGCAATTTCAACATTATGAAATCATAAGAGCTGAGAATACTCGTCCGGCTCAGAACGTTTCATCGAAATTACTAAAAAAATCAAGAACCATAAAAAACTCCGAAATCTTGCTTTTCGACAATTAGAACGATACGAACCAATTTTTTTTAAATATATTCTGGCCCAAGGCACAGTGAAGTCGTGAGTTACTTTTCGACAGTAGAAACTTATATAAGGAATCTTCTTACCCATGACTTTTTGGTAAATAGCTAATCCAAAACAATTACATCGAAGGGGAAAGCATTTGTTACTTAATGGTGGCAGAGACTTGTACTAAAAAATCAACAACCATAAAAAACCCCAAAATCTTGCTTTCCGATGATTAGAACGATACCAACCCATTTGTTTTAAGCATATTCTGGCCCAAGGAACAGTGAAGTCATGAGTTACTTTTCGACAGCAGAAACTTGTAAGGAATCTTCCTGCCCATGACTTTTTGGTAAAATAGCTGATCCAAAAAAATCACATCGAAGGGGAAGTCATTTGTTACTTTATGGTGGTAGAGACTTAAAATCGATTCGTCTCCGATTTTAAGGATCCCCTGATATCATTCACGACATTCGACGTCGATTGGATCGGTACAATTATGTTTAAATACTTGTTAAAAGTACTTGTCCGGCCCATCACTTTTTATTCAAATTGCTCATTCAAATCAAAATCAGGGCTCTTGAAACAGGGGAATACAAATCAGAGAATTGAGAAAAATCCATTCAGGTATTTTAACTTAATTTCATCAATTGTAAAATAAATTTAACGGAACTTCCCTGTAATATACAACGGATTTAATTGTGCATTCATGAAAGAATAAACTTCGCACAATCGAAATTTATAGCTTTCAGGGACAACCTCCCAGATTATATTGCAATGACGGCATTTTTTACTCTTCGTTTCTATTCGCGGAAAAATTCTATTTGGTATAAGAAGCAACCTATACTATTGCAGACTCACGTACACAATTTGATTCAGTAGCCCCCTAGATTATATTGCAATGACGGCATTTTTTACTCTTCGTTGCTTTTAGGGAAAAAATTCTATTCGGTATAAGAAACAACCTATACCATTGCTGAGAACATTAAACTGAAAATGAGTCGCATTTTAAAAAATCATCGAGTTTATTCACGTACACAATTTGATTCAGTAGCCCCCTAAATTATATTGCAATGACGGCATTCATTGCAAAAAAATTCTGAACGAAGTACTTGGCGAATTCTTGATCATGATCTATACACTACGCTTATTTCATGGAAAAATCCTCGCCAAGTACTTCGTTCAGAATTTTTTTACGATCTTATTTTTTTACGTTTGCAATTTGGTTGGTGACATAGTTGAATTTCCAAACTTGATTATTTTTGAAGTAAAACTTCTATACGCGCGCTGGGCTTGGGGAGTAAACTGGTGAGAGCGTTACGAAAAGTGTGATCGGGCGAAGCGAACGGAAGTTGAGAAGGAGATATATGTTGGTAAAGACAAAGAGAGAGAGATTTATGTTTCGTATACCCCACTCTTACATTCGGGTGCGCACGCACATTTTCTTTTCAGCAAGAGAGAGTGGTGTGCTCGCACATTTCCTTTCTCTCTTTCTCTCATTGCCCATTACGTTGATGGAAGCCCTATAGGAGCAAGTGAGAGAAAGAATTGCGCGCGCATATTTCCTTTCTCTCTTTTTCTCATTGCCAGTGCATACCTATACACTCTCACCATAGTGAGAATGTTTAGTCGTGTATATGCATACTGGTGGCGACGCCAATAGTGAGGAAAGGCACTTTGTAGATGATAAAACGTATGTGTGTACACGACTACACATTCTCACTCTGGTGAGAGTGTATAGGTATGCACGGTCCCTATATATCTCAGTAATCCATGTGTGAGTTCACTAGCATTACTCGAACGGTGATTTTTGTTTTTCCGTGATTTTATTCCGTTCTTGAACAATTTTATTAATTAATATTTAGTTCAATACATTATGTATTCGACGTTTGGAGTGAATAAAATTTTTAATTCATTTTAAAGTTCACAATTTGTGAATTTTCGCTTGAATTGTATAAAATTATGGCAGGGAGTGATACAGACTCGGAGTATGAATGCATGTTCCAGGACCATCAACCGAAAAATAATGAAACGATGAATTAAAATAATAAATGACAAAAATCAAATCTTAAATATTGATTTTTCAATGAAAACCCATGAACATTAAAAAAAAAAATTTCTTTTATATTTATGTATATATCTGTATGGTGCAAAAAAAAGTTTTACTTCAGTTGTGTGGTCTAAAGCACACTCTAGTTTTTCTATAAACATCAAACCGTCTTTGGAAATTTATTGAAACGCAGTAAAGCTTCCCGTATTTGGCCACGTATATTTCAACAGATCTCAACTTATTTTGTAACTTTTTTTGAATTCTTCTAAGCGGCGTTTCGGATTTTTTTAATATCATAGGGAAACAAGGGACCACCAATGTACTTGTCCACGTTTTTTTCCCCGTGAGGGGATTTTTGCGATTATATCACTTCTTTTTTCTAAAATTCTTAAATATTTTGGTTCATATAAACTCCTATGGAGACTGTATATAATTACAATCCGCACTTTTAGCTTGTGAATATAACCCATAACTGTTGATTTTATTTTGCATTTTTATATTTTGTAGATGAATATGTTCACTGCGAGATTTGAATACACAGGATCACAAAAAAAAATGCTTACCAGTCTGTTCAAAAGTTTATACTGAGATCATTATTTTTCACAATTTATCCAATTTACTCGCTAATCTCGCACTTTATCATTACAGAACTTCACTCAGAATCTCCGTTGAATATTTTTATTAAATCCATTAATCGAAATTTTTCGGACGTCCTGCACTTGATTATGTCAAAACTCCGTTAATAACCGTTGTAGATGTCATACACTACGCTTACACGGCACTCTTATTCCGATTTGGTTATAATGAGGTGTATATCAAGAGACTCGGTAGAGTCTCGGGACAAGTACATTGACAGCCCTGTCGTCTGCTGGCCCGAGGCTCGCCGAGACTATACTTTCTCGAAACAAAACTTTTCGCGGTGGTGGGGGTAAAATTGGCATGTCATTTTATTGAATTACGAAGCTCAGAAGCAATTGAGGAACTTAAAAATTGAACTTTTAGCTAATTATGAAATTCTCTTTCGATTGCGCCCAAAATCAGCATGATCGGTCGCGTAATTGCTGAGAAAAAACTTTGCACGGGCTCAAGATTATGCAAAAGTGACTAACACATTCAAGAATTGACGTGTCTGTATATAACACCATCAGAGGCATTTTGATGCCTCTCGAGTTTCTGATTGGTTGGTCTGACGCACGCATACTCAGTGAATTCAGACGTATCGGTGAAACGTAGCAGCCTACACAGCAGCATGAAAAAATTCGAAAAACGATAGACGGGTGTCAGTGTCATAATAAAATGAAACCAGCCGCGAATTGATAAAAAGTACAGTTAATGAGTGATAAAAAATAATAGAAAAAATAAACGTTCTTTAGAAATCACGGTTATGTTGTTGCAGTGAACTTTTACACCGTGTTATAATCCGTATCCCGATTAACCTTTTACATATTGAGAGAAATGAATCGTTATCAACAAATTTTTTGTTGGGTCTATCTATTTATTTTATTAAAATTGGTGGTGTGGTGTCATAATATTAAGAAAACCTGACGTACATAATAAACATCAAAAAAGTTATTCAAGTGCCATTAATATTTAAAAGCGTTTTTAATACCCAGCTGCGATAAATCTAGGTTAACCTAAAACTTGGAGTCAGAAATTTCATTTCGGGAACCCGCAATTATTGTATATATGTATTGATTTATTGATGGATTCGAATAAAAAATCACAATAAATGTGTGCTGATTATATTTATTGTTTCATCATTATCTATTGAACCGTCATATTTTTTAACTCCAGACTGCCCGCAGGTCAAGTTTCACCAGTTTGCTGGAAAATGTGTTTGCTGTGCAATTATACTTCTTTGCTTCCACTGCGGCAACATAAGTTGAAAGATTTGTTACAAAAAGACTTTAGTTGCTCGTTAATTGACAGGATAAAATTGTTTCTCATTGTGACCTAATGAATACACCAGAACTTTAAGAAATGTTTTGGGTTCAGTGTATGCCAAATTATTCACTTTCCGCTCCGATTGTGTATAATGATATCTAAAAGTTGTTTTGAAAAGTCTTCGGGTGCATTTTTTCTGAGAGTATCAAAATTGGTATCGGTGAGATGCAGCGAGCACCTACAAAGTTTCACAACTTTATGAAGCGACCAGTACATTGAGTTTTCCCATTTTCCATCTCTTATTGTAGAATTATTGATTTATGAATTCATAACAAAAAGTCTTTGACTGCTTACTTTTCGATGAGCTCAAAATTTTGTCTGCGACTAGCCACGGAAACGACAGAAATTACTGAATTTCGTTGGACTCAATGTGCACTATGTTCATTCACTTTCCTTTACTACATGTGTCATTAGGAATTTGAAAAAAATATTTCAGGAAGTCATCACCGGGTACTTTTTCTTCAGTAGGATCAAAATTCTGTCATCGGTATGCAGCGGATGCCTATAAAGTTTAGAATTTCTGCGAAGCGACATGTGTACCAAGTATTTCCACTTTTTGGCTCCAACTGTGACATATGAATTGGGAAACTTGTTATGAAAGTCTTCAGCGGCTTGTTCTTGAACAGCTAGGATCGAAATTGCTGTCTTTGAAACCCCATCACCGATGCCTGAAAAAGTTTTGAATTCTGTTGGACTTGAAGTACGCTGTGTTTTTTTGCATTCCTTCTTTAGTACTGGCATGAAGAATTGGAAAAGTGGTTTCAAATGGTTTTCTGTTGTTTTTATTCTATTAGTATCAAAAACTAGATAAGTAGAATGCAGCGGACACCTGCAAACTTTGGTGATTTTTTGCAGCGACAAGTGTGCTAAGTATTTCCGCTGTTCAGATTTGATTGTGGTAATGAGAGTTTGGAAAACTATTATAAAAAGTCATCGGAGGCACATTTTTGGATGGGATTGAAATTTCTGGCTTGAAAACGGAAGTTGTTTCGGGGGAAGTCTTCGGATACACTTTTTCTGATGATATGAAAAATTCTGTAATCAGAATGCAACGAATACATACAACTTTTGAAAATTTCTTGAAGCAACATATGAAGCATTGGAATACAGCGGATACCTACAAACTTGGACATTTCTGTGAAGCGGCTTATGTGCCAAGTGTCTTCACTTTTTAGCTTCAACTATGGCATATGAATTAAAAAATTTGTTACAAATGTCATCGGCTACTCATTTTCGTTAAGCTTGGAGTGCGCTGTATTTTTTAGCTCACCCTCTTGAGTTCTGGCATATTTAATTCAAAAAGTCTTTCGCTGCCTTTTTTCTGTAAGTATCAAAAAGTAGATAATTGGAATGCAGCAGATAACTGCAAACTTTGATAAGTTCGTGAAGTAACATGTGTACTATTTGTAAGTATTTCCACTTTTCATCGTTGATGGTAGTATTATGATATTCAAATATGATCACAAAATGTCATCGGAAGAACATTTTTGGATAGAATACGAATTTCCGTCTTCAGAAAATGATGACTCTATCAAAATGTTTCCAATTTTGTTAGATCAAGTGACCATTATGATTTGTCACCCTTCGACTTCTATTTTGGCAAAATGAATTAAAAAATCTGTTTCAGCAATCAATCATCGCTCTTTTTCCGGAAGTATCAAAATATGTATCATCGGAATGCAGCAGATTTTTGGCTTCGATTCGGCATAATAAATTGAAACATTTTTTATGTTCAATAAGTTCCTTCCATGGTCGCTATGGTTCTGGTTGCATTGAGATTTGTGCGAGACTAATGCAACTGATACAACTGTCCTTATCTGATAGTTTTAATGACTTAATTTAATTGCTAAGGTAGGATTCTGGTTTAAATTTGTCCGCATTGCCTAATCAAGAGACTCGGTAGAGTCTCGGGACAAGTACATTGACAGCCCTGTCGTCTGCTGGCCCGAGGCTCGCCGAGACTATACTTTCTCGAAACAAAACTTTTCGCGGTGGTGGGGGTAAAATTGGCATGTCATTTTATTGAATTACGAAGCACAGAAGCAATTGAGGAACTCAAAAATTGAACTTTTAGCTAATTAAGAAATTCTCTTTCGATTGCGCCCAAAATCAGCATGATCGGTCGCGTAATTGCTGAGAAAAAACTTTGCACGGGCTCAAGATTATGCAAAAGTTACCAACACATTCAAGAATTTGACGTGTCTGTATACAACACCATGATAGGCCTCATCGCACGCCTCAAGACACATTTTCATCAAAGTCAGTCTCCAGTGACAGCTGGAGAGAGAGAGAGAGAGAGAGAGAGAGAGAGAGAGAGAGAGAGAGAGAGAGAGAGAGAGAGAGAGCAATGACTACTACGTTCACACGGAACTCTTATTCCGGATTAATTAATCGGGTTTATTATGCCCGATATATATGTATATATATACACCCCATTATAACCAAATCGGAATAAGAGTGCCGTGTAAGCGTAGTGTATGACATCTACAACGGTTATTAACGGAGTTTTGACATAATCAAGTGCAGGACGTCCGAAAAATTTCGATTAATGGATTTAATAAAAATATTCAACGAAGATTCTGAGTGAAGTTCTGTAATGATAAAGTGCGAGATTAGCGAGTAAATTGGATAAATTGTGAAAAATAATGATCTCAGTATGAACTTTTGAACAGACTGGTAAGCATTTTTTTTTGTGATCCTGTGTATTCAAATCTCGCAGTGAACATATTCATCTACAAAATATAAAAATGCAAAATAAAATCAACAGTTATGGGTTATATTGACAAGCTAAAAGTGCGGATTGTAATTATATACAGTCTCCATAGGAGTTTATATGAACCAAAATATTTAAGAATTTTAGAAAAAAGAAGTGATATAATCGCAAAAATCCCCTCACGGGGAAAAAAACGTGGACAAGTACATTGGTGGTCCCTTGTTTCCCTATGATATTAAAAAAATCCAAAACGCCGCTTAGAAGAATTCAAAAAAAGTTACAAAATAAGTTGAGATCTGTTGAAATATACGTGGCCAAATACGGGAAGCTTTACTGCGTTTCAATAAATTTCCAAAGACGGTTTGATGTTTATAGAAAAAATAATCAAGTTTGGAAATTCAACTATGTCACCAACCAAATTGCAAACGTAAAAAAATAAGATCGTAAAAAAATTCTGAACGAAGTACTTGGCGAGGATTTTTCCATGAAATAAGCGTAGTGTATAGATCATGATCAAGAATTCGCCAAGTACTTCGTTCACAACTTTTTTACGATCTTATTTTTTTACGTTTGCAATTTGGTTGGTGACATAGTTGAATTTCCAAACTTGATTATTTTTTCTATAAACATCAAACCGTCTTTGGAAATTTATTGAAACGCAGTAAAGCTTCCCGTATTTGGCCCCGTATATTTCAACAGATCTCAACTTATTTTGTAACTTTTTTTGAATTCTTCTAAGCGGCGTTTTGGATTTTTTTAATATCATAGGGAAACAAGGGACCACCAATGTACTTGTCCACGTTTTTTTCCCCGTGAGGTATGTTGTTTTGGAGTACCCATAAAATTCTGCTATAACTCTTTGAAACTCAACGAGAATATGATAAAAACTGACACCTCTTATTCTCATGGTATTCCTTCAAATGTAATGAAGAATATCAAGACTTTACCTCGTTGTTGACAAAAAGTAAAATTATTATTTTTTTTTTTTTTTATAATTTCGTGAAAAAAAGAGTTTTTATCCTGAAATTGGATGATAGATGTTAGAAGCCGAAATTAATATCTAGCCTAAAAATCAAGATTCTCCCATGCTTTACCATCTCAAAGGGGCAACAGAAACAAAAGTTGCAGAAAAAAATTCCAATCTTTCTGGAGACAAGCCAAAGTAACGTAATTTCATCTACAATTCCGTGAAAAAACGAGTTTTTATCCTGAAATTATATGTTATAAGCCGAAATTCATATCTCGCTTAAAAATCAAGAATCTCCCATGCTTTTCTGTATCGAAGGGGCAAAAGAAACTAAAGTTGCATGGAAAAAAACACAATCGCCTTGGAAACAAGCTGAGGTAACGTTTTTTCAATAACAATATCGTGAAAAAACGAGTTTTTATCCTAAAATTGGATGTTACAAGCCGAAATTCATATCTCGCCTAAAAATCAACATTCTCCCATGCTTTTCCGCCTCGAAGGGGCAAAAGAAACTAAAGTTGTAGGGAAAAAATCTCAATCGCCTTGGAGACAAGCTAAGGTAACGTTTTTTCAATAACAATATCGTGAAAACCGAGTTTTTATCCTGAAATTGGATGTTACAAGTTGAAATTCATATCTCGGCTGAAAATCGAGATTCTCCCATGCTTTTCCATCTCGAAGGGGCCAAATAACCTAAAGTTGCTGAAAAAATTTCCTCCATGCCCAGGTGAAAAAACAAGGCAATGTTTTTTCACTTCCAATTTAGTGCAAAAACGAGTTATTATCCTGAAGTTGAATGTTACTAGCCGAAATTCATATCTCACCTGAAAATCGAGAATCTTCCATGCTTTTTCATCTCAAAAGGGCAAAAGAAACTAAAAATGCAGTAAAAAATCCTTATCGCCCTGGAGACAAGCTAAGGTTACGTTTTTTTCATTTATCATTTTCATTTTTCAATGTAGCATGTTAACTTGAATCTTATCGATAACCTCAGTCGTTACTCGTATCAACTTGCAGAGAGGGCTCAACTACGGATGAACTAGTAACGAATTTGCAAGGGTTGAGATGTGGATTAGACCTCTTTGGGATACCATGTTTAAAAAAACGCGCCTGGAACTCTACCTCTTTGGTGGAGCGGAAAAACTTAGCGATATACAATTTTTACGTTAGGCATGTCTGTACCATGAGCATAGAATCTTTAAAAATGTACTAACATAATAACCCATAGAAATTTAAACCAAAATCTTATTATCATCAAAAAAAGGTTCAGCAATTTTTGAGAAAAAAGCTGTGATATCAAACCCAAAAATTCCCCTAGGGAAAAAAAAGGTAGGGACAAGTACATTGATGGTCCCTCGTTTTCTGATGATATCAAAGAAGTATTAAAAAAATTCCATAAAAAACATCATGAACCTCACTGAAAGTGATTTCAGCTCAATTGAAAAAAAAATCATAATTCAGCAAAAAACATTATTGAAAAAATATAAAACTATCAATCTGTAATTATTTTGTAAAGTGAAAAAAATTCTAATGAACCGTGAGAAAATCTTAAATTCACCACTCGAAAACATTGCAGACGTAAGTAACCAAAAAATTTCGCTTGGAAACATTTTAAAAACCGATGCCCCACTCTTCTTATCTTATTAAAAAGGAGGAATGATTAAATGAATTGAAAAACTTTCTATCTAAGTTACGTACAGCATTAAAATTTATGATATCATTTCGAGGCCAAGTATTTATTGGTAATTCGGAATATTCATTCCTATGGAATGCATGAAGAACTTGAAAGAGTTCTACTAATAAATCTAAAAAGTTACCAAGTTACGTGCAGTACCAAAATTTATGATATCAACTCGAGGCCAAGTATTTTTTTAGTAATTCGGAGTATTCATTCCTACGGGACGCATCAGAAACTTGAAAAAGTTCTGAAGAATCGAAAAAGTTACCATCGAAGTTGAGTCCAGCACTGAAAATTATCATATTATTTCGAGAAGTATTTTATTGATATATCGCAATTTTAACATTATGAACTTATGTTCTTATAAGGGTTGAGAATACTCGTCTGGCTCAGAACGTTTTATCGAAATGACTAGAAAATCAACAACCATAAAAATCCCCAAAATCATGCTTTCCGACAATTAGAACGATACCAACCCATTTTTTTCAACATATTCTGGCCCAAAGAGCAGTGAAGTCATGAATAACTTTTCGACAGCAGAAACTTATAAGGAATCTTCCTGCCTATGACTTTTTGATAAAATGGCTAATTCAAAAAAATCACATCGAAGGGGAAGTCATTTGTTACTTTATGGTGGTAGAGACTTATAAGAAAATCGATTCGTCTCCGACTTTTAGGATCCCCTGATATTATTCACAACATTCGACGTCGATTGGATCGGTACAAATTATGTTTAAATACGTGTTGAAAGTACTTGTCCGGCCCATCACTTTTTATTCAAATTCCTCATTCAAATCAAAATCAGGGCTCTTGAATCAGGAGAATGGAAATCAGGGAATTGAGAAAAATACCTTCAGGTATTTTAACTCAATTCTATTAATTGTAAAAGAATGTAATGGAACTCTCCTGTAATATACAAGGGATCTTATTGTGTATCCATGAAAAAATGCACGCGACACAATAAAAATTTCTAACCATCTATGATAACCCCGCAGATTATATTGCAATGACGACCTGTTTTACTCCTCATTTCTTTCAGCAGACATATTCTATTCGGTATAAGAACCAACCAATACTATTGATGAGAACATTGAACTGATGATAAGTCGCATTTTAAGAAATTATCGGGTTTATTCGCGTACAAAATTTGATTCGGTAGCCTCTAGATTATATTGCAATTACGGCATTTTTTACTCTTCGTTTATTTTGGCGGAAAAATTCTATTCTGCATAAGAACAACCTATACTATTGCTGAGAACATTATACTGATAATACGTTGCATTCCAAGAAATTTTCGAGTTGATTTACGGACACAATTCGATCCAGTTAAAAACATTGTCAAACGTTGAATTTGACACGAGCCATTCCTGGAATTCGGAGAAAATTTTTTTCTTATGTTAACAGACGCGATAGGGGCTGGTATTACTATTCCATAAAATTAACACATGACTCAACTTCTTCGATTTTGATTTGAATGAGGAATTTGAATAAAAAGTGATGGGCCGGACAAGTACTTTCAACACGTATTTAAACATAATTTGTACCGATCCAATCGACGTCGAATGTTGTGAATAATATCAGGGGATCCTAAAAGTCGGAGACGAATCGATTTTCTTATAAGTCTCTACCACCATAAAGTAACAAATGACTTCCCCTTCGATGTGATTTTTTTGAATTAGCCATTTTATCAAAAAGTCATAGGCAGGAAGATTCCTTATAAGTTTCTGCTGTCGAAAAGTTATTCATGACTCCACTGCTCTTTGGGCCAGAATATGTTGAAAAAAATGGGTTGGTATCGTTCTAATTGTCGGAAAGCATGATTTTGGGGATTTTTATGGTTGTTTATTTTCTAGTCATTTCGATAAAACGTTCTGAGCCAGACGAGTATTCTCAACCCTTATAAGAACATAAGTTCATAATGTTAAAATTGCGATATATCAATAAAATACTTCTCCTCGAAATAATATGATAATTTTCAGTGCTGGACTCAACTTCGATGGTAACTTTTTCGATTCTTCAGAACTTTTTCAAGTTTCTGATGCGTCCCGTAGGAATGAATACTCCGAATTACTAAAAAAAATACTTGGCCTCGAGTTGATATCATAAATTTTGGTACTGCACGTAACTTGGTAACTTTTTAGATTTATTAGTAGAACTCTTTCAAGTTCTTCATGCATTCCATAGGAATGAATATTCCGAATTACCAATAAATACTTGGCCTCGAAATGATATCATAAATTTTAATGCTGTACGTAACTTAGATAGAAAGTTTTTCAATTCATTTAATCATTCCTCCTTTTTAATAAGATAAGAAGAGTGGGGCATCGGTTTTTAAAATGTTTTCAAGCGAAATTTTTTGGTTACTTACGTCTGCAATGTTTTCGAGTGGTGAATTGAAGATTTTCTCACGGTTCATTAGAATTTTTTTCACTTTACAAAATAATTACAGATTTATAGTTTTATATTTTTTCAATAATGTTTTTTGCTGAATTATGATTTTTTTTTCAATTGAGCTGAAATCACTTTCAGTAAGGTTCATGATGTTTTTTATGGAATTTTTTTAATACTTCTTTGATATCATCAGAAAACGAGGGACCATCAATGTACTTGTCCCTACCTTTTTTTTCCCTAGGGGAATTTTTGGGTTTACATATATATCGGGCATAATAAACCCGATCAATTAATCCGGAATAAGAGTTCCGTGTGAACGTAGTAGTCATTGCTCTCTCTCTCTCTCTCTCTCTCTCTCTCTCTCTCTCTCTCTCTGAACGAAGCTGAACATAGCTAGCCATATGTGCCTCTGACCATCACATCTGATTGCATTTGAGATCTATTCCATTCTTTATTCTGTAATTCGTGAGCTACGATCTATTCCATTCTTTATTCTGTAATTTGTGAGCTACGATCGATTGGCTAACGTGACGCAGCCTGATGTAAATACCCGTTGAATTAATTAAAAATAATGTATTAGCAAATATCAACGTGCAGGACCTGATGCAATACTTCATAATAAGCAAATATTTTGTGTGTAACCAACTGAAGAATTAGATTTGCCGATCTTTCGCTATGATTTAATTTTAATTATAGAATATTATTATTATTGGATGTACTCCAGTTTCTGCAAAATATGTAAAAAAGAATATGGAAATCTCTCTAGCATTTAATTTTAATTGTTGAACTTTAATATTTTGAATGTACTCAAGTGTTTGCGAAATATGTTAATGAATACCGAAATTTCTATTATTGTATGCATACCTTGCCCCATAGTCTACTAGGGCATTAATAAAGAAATCAATCAATCAATCAATCTCTCTCTCTCTCTCTCTCCAGCTGTCACTCGAGACTGACTTTGATGAAAATGTGTCTTGAGGCGTGCGATGAGGCCTATCATGGTGTTGTATACAGACACTGTTCAGTGCCTGAGCGTTTTTTACAGGGCTGTGCCATTGCGTCCTCTCGAGATCGCAATGGCACAGCCCTGTAAAAAACGCTCAGGCACTGAACATCCTCCCCCCGTTGGGAGTGCTAACGAACAAAATTATTCAAAAAGTATATGTCTTGAACTTATTATAATCGATTCTTTTACAATCGTTGTCTTAAATCTAAATACGTAATTGGAATGCAATACAAATATCTCAGAAACATTTTATTCAGTTCGTGTTCGATCGAAATGGCTAATCGCATGAAATTTATTCACCAAAAATGCGCAACCTTGAAGGCGCAGATCACTAAACTCGAAAAAATCGCGGAGGACGCGGAACTAGATCCCGCGAATGTGAAAATGCGTGTCGATCGTGTAAAAGAACAATTTCGTGCTTACGAAGACTTGCACGACGAACTCGTATTATTAGCAGAAGAGGGAGACAATCAAGTCGACGGATTCGACGAACTACAAAATCGTTATTACGCGGTCGTGACGAAGGTCGAGGCAGACTTGCCATCGACAACGACACAAGCTCCGAGTGCGTTAAACGTGACTTCTTTGCCAATCGACGGCACACGCCGTCTTAAACTACCGGTCGCGGATCTCCCGAAATTCGACGGGAATATCGAAAAGTGGCTGTCGTTTAAAAACACCTTCCTCACGATGATCGATTCTCGTGAGGATATAACAAAGTTACAAAAATTCTTATATCTGAAGAATTGTCTCGAAGGTGACGCGTTGAACAAAATCCTCATTTACAACGTGAGCGAGGACAATTACGATACCGCGTGGAAGTTACTTATAGATTCGTACGACAAGGTCCGAATCCTTATCGCGAAACATCTCGACGCGATTATCGAGCTGCCCGCGGTGACAAAAGCGTCGCATAAAGAGTTGGCGAGACTCGTCGACGACATGCGCCAACACATGAACATGATCGAGTCATTGGACAATATACCGGGCGAGTGTATAATGGTTCGGTTCATCGAACGCGCGCTTCCCAACGATATTCGGATCGAGTGGGAAAAAACCCTTAATCTCAATGTCTGGCCAACGCTCGCGCAATTATATAAATTCGTGTCCGAGACCGCGTTTCGTTTGTGCTCTCTCGATCAAGATACCTCGTATTCGAAGAAGGAAACTAACAATAAAAGATCGCGATCATACAATAAGGACCAAAACGCGTTCAAGACGCGACGGGGAGAAAACGGCGCTCGCACCCTCGCGACGGGCGCGTCAGCGAAGTGCGCAATATGTAAAAGAGAAAATCACTTCGTGTATCAGTGTCGCGAGTTTCAAAATATGGCGATACCACAGCGGTGGAATGTCGTCAAGGGAGCGTCCCTTTGTAAAAATTGTCTGCGCTCACACGGTGGGAAATGCACGTACACACATTGTCGAAAGTGCTCGAAGTTCCATCACACTCTCCTGCACAGCGAGTCTTCCGCTGCAGCCTCCCACGCGACTCGACCGGGGGAGAAATCGGATACGAAGATCGATTCGTCAACGAAGGTAAAATCGAAATATCATGAAACAATTGCCCACAGTTTCACGTCACGAGCTTTGCGATCACAGCTAATGCTGAGCGCTCAAATACGTGTCAAGGACGCGCGCGGTCAATTCGTAAAATGTCGCGCTTTATTAGACACATGTGCCACGGCGCATTTTATCACGGAGGACCTCGCGAAACAATTAAAATTACCGATACGCGCGTGCTCGATCTCAGTGGGAATGATCGACGATGCGAACACGATTTCTAAGGGCACAGTCGAGTGCACGTTTTATTCGATACATAATAATTTCAAGAAAACTCTCACGTTTCTAATTATCCCGAAAATCGCGGATTACGCACCGAACGAAATCTTCCCTCGCGAATCGATCAATATACCGCGAAACGTAACTTTGGCCGATCCGCAATTTCATTTGCCTCAAAAAATCGACGTCCTTATCGGATCAGGGGCGACATTGTCATTATTATCGGTCGGACAATGTGATCTATCTCGCGACGGTTGCGATCTCTTTCTACAGAAAACTCAGCTCGGCTGGGCCATCGCCGGCGGTAGATCAAACGAGAAGGTCGGGAAACGAGTATCGTGCCAATTAACCGAGTTAAAGGATCAAATCGAGAAATTCTGGTTGCTCGATGATGCAAGCGCGAGTCAGATAAAATTATCGCAGAATACGGACTGCGAAGCTCATTTTATGCAAAACGTTACTCGCGATTCGTCGGGACGATACGTCGTTCATCTGCCGTTTCGCAGCGCAGATCATGATCTCGGGGAATCGCGATCAATAGCCTTGCGACGATTCGTTGGTCTGCAGAGAAGACTCAGCACAAATCCGACCCTTAAACAGGAATATTACCGCGTTATGAACGAGTACATCGAGCTCGGACATATGTCACTCGTTGCCGACGAATCTCAACCCGGGTATTATCTCCCCCACCACGCGGTTATGAAATCGACAAGCGCTACGACAAAGACTCGAGTTGTCTTCGACGCGTCCGCGAAAACGAGCAAGGGGATCTCGCTTAACGACACGCTAATGGTCGGTCCGACCATTCAATTAAAACTATTCGAACATCTCATACGGTTTCGCAGCCACAAATTCGTTATCACCGCGGATATCGCGAAAATGTATCGACAAGTCTGGGTACATCCCAACGACCGTCGTTATCAGCGAATTTTTTGGCTCCATAACGAGAAAACACGCGTATTCGAATTAAACACGGTCACATTCGGCGTATCGGCGGCTCCGTTCCTCGCAATACGAACCGTACAGAAACTCGCGAGCGACGAAAGCGCGGATTATCCAATCGGCGCCGAGGCCTTGACGCGCGACTTATACGTCGACGATCTATTGTCGGGGGCAGATACGTTCGATAAAATCATACAAATTCGAGACGAAGTTATCGAAATCCTGAAGCGCGGTGGATTCGATATTCGTCAATGGGCGTCAAATAATCCGCGAGCTCTAAACAATCTGACCGAGAAAACTTCAAATATCGAATTTCTCACAGACGAGAATCCCGTACACAAGACACTCGGTATCTCGTGGAACGCGCGAAACGACGATCTATTGTATACGGTCAAACGCATCGAGCCCTCCGAGAGGGTCACAAAACGATATATCTTGTCCGAGATCGCGAAAATTTTCGACCCCCTCGGTCTACTCGGTCCGGTCATTCTCGTCTCCAAGGTGCTTATGCAGCGCTGTTGGAAAGCAAAAACTACCTGGGACGAATCCGTACCTAGCGCGTTAGACTCCGCATGGCGATCGTTCGCGGAGCAACTCTCGTTAATCGACAATCTAAAAATTGACCGATACGTCTCGATAAATGACCCGATCAATATCCAAATTCACGGATTTTGCGACGCGAGTAACACGGGTTACGGGGCGTGTATATACGTGCGCTCTTTCAACGAGAAGGGCGAAATTCGTGTGAGACTTGTCTGCTCTAAGGGGCGCGTCGCCCCGCTCAAAGATCAAACGACCCCGCGACTCGAGCTATGCGGCGCGCTGACACTCGCTCGTCTATATCACGAGATACGCGAAGTATTAACTTTTCGCGTTAACAAGACCATTTTCTGGTCAGATTCGACTACAGTCTTACAATGGCTAAAAAAGCATCCGAGCATTTTAAAGGTGTTCGAAGCAAATCGCGTCGCGCAAATACAAGAGATCAGTAAAACCGCGGAATGGCGACACATTCGAACCGACCAAAATCCGTCAGACGCGTTATCGCGAGGTCAACTCCCTCGAGAATTTTTAAACAACGACTCGTGGTTTCGGGGGCCTTCGTGGCTGGCTCAGCCTGAATCTGTGTGGCCTCAAGTAGCCGTGGCGCATTCAAAAGATTTACCCGGAATCAAGAAAATATTTTGCATGACCTCGCAACTACAATCGGAAGAAATTTTCGAAAAATTTTCGTCGTACACGCGATTGATTCGCGTGATTGCGTATTGTTTGCGATTCTTACGCGACAATAAAGTCAAGGGCGCTTTGACAATCGACGAAATTAACGCGGCCGAGTATCGCGTTATTCAATTAATACAACGAGCGCACTTTCAAGACGAAATCGATCGTCTCTTGTCCAAAGAAAAAGTAAAATGCGCGAAACTCGGATCTCTGAACCCGCTGGTCGACGAAAAGGGCCTGCTTCGCGTCGGTGGTCGAATAAACAAAGCCGATATATCGCTGGATCAAAAGAATCCAATGCTTCTCCCGTCGCGACATTACGTAACCGATCTTTTGATTCGACATACACACGAAAAATTCTACCATGCCGGAATTCAATCGACATTGTACAATATCCGGCAAAGATTTTGGATTTTAGACGGGAGAAATCAGATTCGTAAAATCGTTCAACGATGCGTGAGATGCATCCGGTTTCGCGCCGTACCAGGGTCATATCAAATGGCTGACTTGCCTAAATCGAGAGTAGATAACGCGCCGGCGTTTTATCACACGGGAGTCGATTATTTCGGTCCGATACTCGTCAAAGAGAAAAAACATCGTAATCGCGGTAGCGTGAAGGTTTACGGCTGTGTATTCATATGCATGTCGACGAAAGCCATTCACGTCGAGATCGCGAGCGACCTAACGACAGACGCGTTTATCGCGGCTTTGCGACGATTCACAAGTCGTCGGGGTATTCCGGGGCATATTTACTCCGATAACGGCACAAATTTTGTCGGCGCGAATAGTCAATTTCGAGAATTTTACGCATTGAGAGAATCCGAAGAATTTCGCTCTCAATTATACGCATTCACGTCAAACAGAAAAATCAAATGGCATTTTAATCCGCCCCTCTCTCCTCATTTCGGAGGTATTTGGGAGGCGGCCGTAAAATCGTGTAAACATCATCTCAAGCGCGTTATGCGTGATCTCTTGTTTACATACGAAGAGCTAACCACTCTAGCAGTCGAAATCGAAGCCATTCTAAATTCTCGACCATTGTGCCCTATCTCGACAGATCCGAAAGATCCAATCGCTTTAACTCCTGCGCATTTTCTTGTCGGACGACCTCTCACGATGCTGCCGGAAAATGATTTTTTGCTTGTTCCAGACAACCGATTGTCGTCGTGGCAATTAATAACGAAGACCCGGCAAGAATTCTGGCGCAGATGGCAACTCGAGTATCTAAGCGAGTTGCAAAAACGACAAAAATGGATAAATCCATCTAAGAACATCGAACAGGACACTGTCGTCCTGTTAATCGACAAGAATCAACCTTGTATGCAGTGGCGACTGGGTCGGGTGGTCGAGCTACATCCGGGGGACGATGGCGTGGTCAGAGTCGTCACCGTGAAAACAACGCACGGAATCTACAAGCGCAACACGAAATCGATTTGCGCATTACCTAAAAGCGCTTGAATTTCTCATCAACCGCTAAACGATATTCGATAAAATGACAAATCTCTCATTTTTTAATTTCAAATTTTTCAGTTAAATTCTCAGTTATTCGAAAGTCAATTACTTTTCATTAAAAATCAACACAACAACAAAAAATGTAAGCTGAAATATCTGTATTGCATTCCAATTACGTATTTAGATTTAAGACAACGATTGTAAAAGAATCGATTATAATAAGTTCAAGACATATACTTTTTGAATAATTTTGTTCGTTAGCACTCCCAACGGGGGGAGGATGTTCAGTGCCTGAGCGTTTTTTACAGGGCTGTGCCATTGCGATCTCAATGCGTGCCGCGCTCGAACGACTCGTGTTCACAGGGATGCCAAATCTCGCGTGGACAGGGGCTCGAGCGCTCATTATATATCTAAAAACAGTCGATCACGGTCGTCCGTCGGGTGACGATCGCCGGAGACGCGTAAGGCGAGAAGGGCCCGAGGTCCTCTCGCGCTACGACATACACAGAGAGCCCAAGCGCTCTCACATAAACGAAAGACTAACGAAGGAGATGGACGTTGCGTCCTCTCGAGACCCTCTGCGCTCTCGCGTACGCTCTCACACACACAAACACACGCGGGACCGAGTGCCCATACACGCGGGACCGAGTGCCCATACACGGGTATTGCACCCATCATCATATAACGAGCCCGAGCGCTCTTTTCACATACACTCAAATACCGAGAGGTCCAAATATACTCTCACTTACACATACACAAATACACGAGAGGCCCAAATATACTCTCATCTACAGCGCTCTACGGAGTAAGGCATATTACATGCAATTATACGCAGCTCGATCGAATCGAACGAATAAAATCGCAATAATACAAACGCGCGCGAGATCGCGGTGGCACGAGCCTCACAGGCTTTACGTTTCATATATATATACATAATTGACACTCTCACGTGTGTCTAACACACTTGTATACGCATATATTAATACATTCATTCGTCGTGGGTTTTTAGGCCGAAAGGCTTTTCCCACAGAGAGCCAATAAACGTTAATAATCGAGGTCTCAAACGCGCGAGTTTTATTAAAGAAAAACCTCAACCCATCCTTCGTATAAAAACATAAAGATCTTCATTCATAACTACGAGGCAACTTCGCCTATGAAGGAGCTTCGACAATACAGACACGTCAAATTCTTGAATGTGTTGGTAACTTTTGCATAATCTTGAGCCCGTGCAAAGTTTTTTCTCAGCAATTACGCGATCGATCATGCTGATTTTGGGCGCAATCGAAAGAGAATTTCTTAATTAGCTAAAAGTTCAATTTTTGAGTTCCTCAATTGCTTCTGTGCTTCGTAATTCAATAAAATGACATGCCAATTTTACCCCCACCACCGCGAAAAGTTTTGTTTCGAGAAAGTATAGTCTCGGCGAGCCTCGGGCCAGCAGACGACAGGGCTGTCAATGTACTTGTCCCGAGACTCTACCGAGTCTCTTGATAAATTTTAATGCTGTACGTAACTTAGATGGAAACTTTTTCAATTCATTTAGTCATTCCTCCTTTATAATAAGATGACAAGAATGGAGTATCGGTTTTTAAAATGTTTTCAAGCGAGACTTTTCGGCTATTCACGTCTGCAATGTTTTCGAGTAATGTATTTAAGATTTTCTCACGTTTTATTTGAATTTTTTTTCACTTAACAGAATAATTACAGATTTATAATTAGTTTTTAAATATAATAATTTTCAGCAAGGTTCATGATTTTTTTTATGGGATATTTTTTTACACTTTTTTTGATGGTTTAATGTTTTTGTTCATTTGTCAATTTTTTTTTTAATCGTGTTTGAATATTTTTTAGGAAGGTTCATGATTTTTTTTATGTAAATTTTTTTACACTTTTACATGGAATTTATTTTTACACTTTTTTTTTATATGAAATGTTTTTTTACTCTTATTTTTTTGTGGAAATTTTTTTTACACTTTTTCTGATATCAGAAAACGAGGGACCATCAATGTACTTGTCCGAACCTTTTTTTCCCTAGGGGAATTTTTCGGTTTTATATCACGTCTTTTTTCTCAAAAGTTCCACAATCTTGTTTCGCTGGCTATAGGATTTTGGATTAAACATCTCTGAGTTATTTTGTTATTACATTTTTACATATGTTGATTGTAGCGATATGTCCAATGTTAAAATTGTATATTGTGAACTCTTTTCCGCACCACCACAGAGGTCAAGTTTTAGGCGCGTTTTTTTTAACGTGGTATCCCCGAGAGGCCTAATCCACATCATATTACTTGCTTGTTCGTTGTGATTTCCGCCAAAGTTCGACAATTTTTGCAAGATGATCTAGAGTCGCGGTAGCGACTCGGAGACAAGTACATTTATATCTTAAAAAAAAAAGAAAAAAGAGAGTTCGCTTCCAAGACTCTTTACCGGAGCGACCGCGTTTCCAACTGTTTTCGAAATTTTTCAAAATTTATTTCTGTAATAATTGAATAATTACAGCAGTTTAGAGAATGTGGTGGATTCACGTATTTTTAATTTTTTTTTTTCTTTCGATTGTGACCACTTAGAACTCTGTAGCTTAACGCATATTGAAGATTTTAATATTTTAATTTTTTCGTTGCATCAAAAAATGTGCATTTTTTCGCACACATTTTTGATGTTCATTTGTTTTTCGCTGTTCGCTATCTAGTGACACTAGTAATATTATCTGGTGATACGTGGACATACATTGACTAATGCCTATATATTTCCGTGGATGATATATACATATATATATATATATACATGTATATTTTCGATTGATTTTTTCTGTTATGCTAATGAGGTTATAAAGATCGCGGAAGTGACAGCTCATCACCAATGTTTTTTTTTTCTTGATTAATTTTTTGGTTAGAGTGATTCATAATAATATTGTTTTGTGCTTTACTGCGCGGGGTTTGTGTATCAGCATATTTTATCATTTTATTATGTACGAGTTTGGTTGACTGTTCTATGAGATCGTGTTATGAAGGTTTATAACCTTAAAGGTGAGTCTTGTATTTTTACAAATTTTCATGGATTTTTTCTATCATTTCAATACCGATGACTGTTATCGCAGTGTCTGTGCATAAAATTATTATTGGCAGGCAAACTCTGTATCCGGAAGCTGCCGGATGGCAGTTTAAAAATAATCCCACAAAGGAAAAAGCCTTGATTGAGGATGGTTGAGGATGAAGATTCTTGAATTTCGAGATAAGACGCAGTAGTGGAGAACAGTGACAACAGCAGTAGCGACACGAACGTTGAAAGTCAAACCGAGAATTTTTAAATTCACGGATTATCGCGGTCTCAAAAAAAATATCCCATCATGATCGATGCTGATCGATGCCATAATCTTGAGGAGAAATCGCTATAACTACAAAGTTCATTCATGTCATTAGTGGTAAGGATTATTCGTTTTATTATTTCATGTAGTTTAAGGAAGAAAACGCTAGAAAGTAGTGATGATAATTTATTTGGTCTATGATAATACCCAAGAACCAACAAAAGCAGCTATCAAAGAAAGATGTTACGTGAGGCGCGTTTTAGTTATGATTATGATTGTTAATTGATCTCACTATTTTTTTAATTCTTTCTTGAATAAGTTCTACATGTTATATTCTACATGTTTTATTTTCTTTTTTTGTTTAGTTGTATCGACGGGGAGTCGATAATTCTTTTAACAAATATTGGAGCCGTTTCTGGGCATCTTCTTCGTTTTTCCGGCATTTCTTCCCTGCTCGTTTCCACCGTGGTGGCCTGACCTGCTCACCTGAAGAAAAGACTGCGTTAACTCCAGTATAATGATATTCGTATATTATTCACGAAAAATGTACGAACAAAAAGTAAACTGCATTTTTCGAATATAATATTATACACTCTCAATTTGAACTTGAATTTCGTCCGAAAACCTTTTGCTACTACACAGGGGGAATTTCATGCGAAAAATTAATGTTATCATTGCAGCGTGGTACCATGACGATCATTGTGAAGAAAATTACTACGTTTTTCTATTGTAAGCATAATAAATTTAGCTGAAAAGCGACGAAATGTTTCCTCGACGCAATGACAATATATAGTTATTTATTGCGTAATAAAAAATCATCACGTATAGTGCATAAGATTTTTTTTTTTTTTTTTTACAACACCGCGGTAGCGGTTGGATGCGAATTGATTAATAAAAAGGAAACTTGCACGAAACCCCGCTGCACTCATATATATATTTTTTTCATATGACGGTTTTCGGACACTTAATTTTATTTTATTACCCTTGTAGATATATACTAAACACTGTTCTTATTGTTTTATGCTTATTAAATGTTTCAAAATTTTAGATAACCTTGTTTGTTGTCTGCTTTGCCTGGCGAAGTCGATTTTTGGTCATTTCGTGTTGAATCTTGTTTCTGAGCTTCTAAAATAAAAGAAGATGTTGAATTATTTTCGGTTTTTGCAATATGTTTTCATTGTCTAATGATGGTTTAATTGAGGCTTCCATTTTGCAAGAATACATTATCATTGATTGATCGAAACAACGCATATTTATTATTAATTAAGAAATATACTCACCCATTACAAAGCAGATTCTTATTATTTTTTGTAGTACTAGCACAATAACTTTTATAATGTCAAACCACACGAAAAAATTTATTACTGATAAATTAGGCGTGACTCAATTTTTTAATCTCAACGAAGGAGCGTGTATCTCACAGTAACACCGTGTCCAGTAGTCGATGTTATAATGAGTATGGCACAGTGGAATACAGTCGACAATGCGATAGCAGATGAATCAAATTACAACTTTGACATTCCTGTAATACTAGCTTTTTCTCACTACTATATACAGCACCGCAGCGGTGGCAGTGGATATTGAGTTGTAAACCGCTTTATTACCGATTTAAACATCTTGAATTATTCATTCATATTTTCATTCATTCATTCACTCTTTACCACGAAATCATTATAAACGAAAATTAGAAATTTTTTTGCATCCATGTCGGTAATTTATTTCCAAATTCGTAATTTTCGATTACCTTAAAAAATTAGTAGGACATCCAAGGTTTTATAAAATCAAGAAGTTATTGAGTAAATAATCCGAGTTTTTAAGTAATTTTTTGCATACGCACTAGGCTGGATTCACCATTTTTAGTTTGAATTTGAATTTCTTCCTAGCGATTTCCGAAACGTTTTGAGACCGAGTTTCGAACATTCACGTCATTCGTTTTATTAAATCTGCTTTGTTAATTTCGTGCCCATTCGTCAAGTTCGGGATCGGAAATTCATGTACACTAAATTGAAGCCATGTGGAATCTCGAGTCGCGGTAGCAACTCGGAAACAAGTACACGAAATTCCATTAATGCCTGGATCGCCTTGGTCGTAGCAGTGTTCACAGCGGTGGGCGTTAATGGAGTTTACCGTACATTTATATCGACTGAGCAGTTACGAGTGCAACAGAGATAGCTGCTATTTTTGCATTACTACGCTGTTTTCCAAATTATTATGAATATTTATGGAAAAAGAAGATGACTCATTTCATTATGTTTAAAAATAATCTAGTTAACATTTTTAAAAAATATAAAATTTGGATGTTAAATTTTTACCGACTGAACGTCTTCGTAATATACTAGTAGTCACGCGGTCGGTAAATATCTTGAGAACGGAGGTCTTCTTTAATGTTTGGTTTATGGTCGACGCCACGCGAGACAATAAACCGCCAAAACTAACACATTGCCAAACCCCCACGCTGAGGGAGATAGAGAGGAAGAAAGAAGAAACCGCCAAAGTCCGGCGTCTACGTGATGGCAAACGAGAAGAACCGACTTGTAAGTAGTATTTTTGTACTCATTTTTTATTTTTTAAGAAATATACCTAAATGATATTGTTTTAAATAACTTCTTTTTTTTTTATATGTTTCAGCTGGCATTGGACGACATCGATATGGGTGAGTTTTTTACTTTTATTTTGGGCTCGCTGATATTATATACATAGCTTCACTTTTTCGTGATGCACAAAAATATATCATAATTCGTCGTAACTCGGTGTTTGCAAGACTTGGAGTACGTATATTATTTTCCACAATAATCAATTATTGAACGTTTGGGGAAAAATAAATATGTTTACTCCAAAAGTCTTGCGAAAACCGAGCTACAACCTGTTATAGTATCTTTATGCACCGCGAAAAGTCGTAAAACTCGATATTCAGAATAATTGTTAATTTTTTTCATTACTTCTGAATAAACTGCAGTTTGACTACTGAACACACCGCAGTTTATTCAGAAGTAATAACCGTAATGCAACTATCCGAAAATGTTTCTATATCGACGAGTCGACAAGTCGCTAGTCGATAGACAAGATGCTAGTTCGACTTGTCTATAGAAACATTTTCGGATTACCCAGCTCAATACATTAGTGGGAGTTAAATTTTAGACAGTTGCATAATTTTTAAATGAATTGCAGCGTGTCTAGTAGTTAAACTTGACATGACATGGCTTTGTGTCTATGCGAGTCCAGTTTAACTAATCGCTGCACTGCAGTTTATTACTCAGCACATTGCACTTTATTCAAAAGTAATGGAATTATCAAAAAAAAAATTCTTCCAACGAGTTAACCTAGATTAACATGGCTACAAAGCCATGCCGGTTGTTTCAATGAAAATAATCTATTTTTTTTATTTCAGAAATCGCAGTATATGAAGCTGAAGAGCGGAGGAGAAATCAGCAACAAGCTGAGCAAGGGGACAACGATCGAGCTGGTGATCAGCCGGAGGAACTCCCTCCGCCACAGCAGCTCCTTCCATCAGAGCAGCTCCCTCCATCGCAGCAGCTCCCTCCATCGCAGCAGCTCCCTCCGTCGCAGCAGCTCCCTCCGTCGCAGCAGCTCCACCTGAGCAGCTTCCACCTGATCAGCTTCCACCTGAGCAGCTGGAGGTACAGCTTCCTCGACCTGTGCCAGCAGAGCCACAGCGGCGACCTGTGGCAGAAAATGCTGAGCGAGCTAATCAAGCCACTGGGCCTCGAGGAGGAGGGCTTCAACAACAGATTGCGCATCCTCGGCGCGCACCAGCGTTTCCAGCGAGGCAACGCCGAAGAGGTATTTTGATATTTCTCTCTTTCCCTCTCTCCCTGACGCTGTCTCATTTTTACACTTACACACACGCATATACAACCAACTATTTTTTACATAACTTTTACACGTGCTCTCTTTTTCTCTCTGCAATCTGATTTTTCATTATCTATACACATACATGCACATACGATCTTTCCTTGCTTTTTCGTCTCTCTCTCTCTCTCTCTCTCTCTCTCTCTCTCTCTGTCGCTTTATTCTAATCTGATTCATTTTCTACATACATCCACACGCACATACAATTAATCTTTCCCTTTTTTTCTACACCACGCTCTTTCACTCTTTCCCTTTCTTTCTATGATCTGACTCTTTTTCATTCGCTATGCACATACGGTTATTCTTTCATTTATTTTTTTTACTTGTTTTTACGTCTCGTGTTCTCTCTCTCTCTCTCTCTCTCTCTCTCTCTCTCTCTCTCTCTCTCTCTTTCTGCAATTTGACTTTTCCTTTTTTACACACATACACACGCACATACACGCAAATACAACGCACAACAAAATTATTACACCACGCTCTCTCTCTCGCTTTCGCTCTTTCGCTGTTACTCTCTCTTTCACTCTCTCTCTCTGTCTCTCGCTTTCGCTCTTGCTCTCTCTCTCTTCTCTCTCTCTGTCTCTCGCTCTTGCTTTCTTTCTCGCTTTCGCTCTTTCGTTCTTGCTCTCTCTCTCTCGCTTTCGCTCTTTCGCTCTTGCTCTCTCTCTCTCTCTCTTTCTGCAATTTGACTTTTCCTTTTTTACACACATACACACGCACATACAATCAATGTTTTCTTGCTGTTTTGTTTATTACACCACGCTCTCTCTCTCTCTCTCTCTCGCTTTCGCTCTTTCGCTGTTACTCTCTCTTTCACTCTCTCTCTCTCTCTCTTGCTCTCTCTCTCTCTCTCTTCTCTCTCTGTCTCTCGCTCTCGCTTTCGCTCTTGCTCTCTCTCTCTCTCTCTTTCTGCAATTTGACTTTTCCTTTTTTACACACATACACACGCACATACAATCAATGTTTTCTTGCTGTTTTGTTTATTACACCATGCTCTCTCTCTCTCGCTTTCGCTCTTTCGCTGTTACTCTCTCTTTCTCTCTCTCTCTCTCTCTCTCTGTCTCTCGCTTTCGCACTTGCTCTCTCTCTCTCTCTTTCTCTCTCTCTCTCTCTGTCTCTGTTTTGTTTATTACACCATGCTCTCTCTCTCTCGCTTTCGCTCTTTCGCTGTTACTCTCTCTTTCTTTCTCTCTTCTCTCTCTGTCGTTCTTGCTCTCTCTCTCGCTTTCGCTCTTTCGCTTTCGCTCTTTCGTTCTTGCTCTCTCTCTCGCTTTCGCTCTTTCGCTCTTGTTCTCTCTCTCGCTTTCGCTCTTTCGTTCTTGCTCTCTCTTTCTCTCTCTCTTTACAATATAATTTCTCATTATCAACACACATATACATGCACATACGACCTTTCCTTGCTTTTTCGTTCCTCTCTTTTTCTCTTCAATCCGACTCTTTCTCATTTTTTACACATACACATGCATATACAATTGGGCTTTTGTTGTCTTTAACTCTTTTTTACTTCCCCCCCCCCTCCCTCTCTCCCTCTACAAGTTGTCTCTTCATTTACACACACGCACAAACACGCACATACAATCACGTCCTCATTTTAAGTTTATCCCTTTTTACATCGCTGCCTCACGCAAACATACATGCACACTCGCATACCTACGCACCCATGCAATTTTTCAGGTGCAAGACTGAGATGGCTGCATCGGGAAAGGGCCCACTATAATGCCATGACACGAGTGGTGGACACCTTGTTCCAAATATCGAATCCGTATCGCGGGCGCAGATATGATGGTGGCTTTCAACTACCCGCTCCTCAGGAAGATTAAAAGCTATATTGTTATTTTTAAATCCGAAGAAGAAAATAAATAAAAATATATGGATTTTTTCACCAATAAAGAAACGAAAAAGGTCGCATGAATGAACATTTATCCCTGCACAATGGAGCATGTAGAATCATTGTGTAAGGATACTTGTTTAATGAGCGTCGATGTTCAATCTTTATTGTAGCAGTGTTAGTTTAAACCCACTAAGGTAGGGTGCAGTTCTACATCGGGCAATTTTCCAACTGTAGCAATTCTACATGGCTAGATACGCACGGTGCCTTTACGCGGTGTAGAATTGCTACCGTTGGAAAATTGCCCGATGTAAAACTGACACCTTGCCGTTTGGAAAACCATTGCGCAGAGATGCGTAGTCCTCCATGCGTAACAGTAAATACTACCACAGTTGAATTTTTTTTTTCAGAAATGAGGAGTGTAAGTATAATTATACAATAATGTTTATCACAGCCAGTTTTTTATTTCATTTTTTTGTTTTAGCGGATACTTCAATTTTTCCAGAAGCTGCTATCCTCACGATGCCATCCTTTGCAAATGCAACGGTACTATACTTGGACAAAAATGTCTTATTAAAAAAACGAATTTTTTATTTTATCGAAGTATTTTTACTTCAATTTTTTTTTTTTTTTTATCGTTACTTACCAGTTCTCCTGTCTAGATTATTCATATTAAGCTGTGGTTGATGCCTCTTCGATTCTGTCAACAGTTGCTTGGCTCGCGATGCCTTTTTTGCTGATGCGATGGTGCAATATCTAAAACAAAAAGTTTTTTAATTAATATTTGAATTACTCACCAGTCCCTCGATATGACGTCTGTTCGATTTTGTCAACTGCTGCTGCTCTCATAATGCTCTTTTCCTGCCGACTCAACGTTTGAACACCTGAAAAAATATTTGATTGATAAATAAAAAAAAAACCAATTTTTACGGAAGATTTTCGCTTGAATTTATTTTCCTCGTCACTTACCAGTTTTCTGATCCAGATTCTCCATATTAAGCTGTGGACGAGTGCTGTACTCATGATGATATTGTGCTGCAGATTCAACGCTGTAATACTCGAAAAAAAATTTTATTCGTGAATAAAAAAACGAATTTTGTACGGATAATAATTATGTTACTCATTACTTACCAGTTCCCTGATTATGTTACTCATTACTTACCAGTTCCCTGATCCAGATTCTTCATATTAAGCTGTGAACAGTTGCTGTACTCACGATGCTTTGTCCTTTAGATTGAACGCTGCAATATCTGAAAAAAGTTCATAACTAAAAAATCATATTTTTCTATTTTATAGTTTTCATTACTTACATGTCCCTCAATCCCGATTCTTGATACTAAGCTTTGATTGTGGATGAGTAGCAATTCAGCGAAGTTTTAAATATCGGAGTTCAAAAACCAGAAATGGATATTAAGTTTTTGTTTCAACTTAGTCCTTTACGCCGTATATTATTACCTTAGTGGCGTTATTTGGCACCAACGGATGGATGGTTACGTTATAGTGGCGCCATTTGGCATCAACGGACGGATAAAAAATTTCATGTAAGCGTCGGTCATTGAACCGTTCAATCATCACAAAACATCGTTGACGTGTCCGCTGTAAGGCAGTGCTCCGTTGTATTAAAAAGGAAGAAAAGTGGCATATGAACTCTCACAAAAGGAGTTGAATTCGCTCAAACCTCTGTTTGTCTACGAAAACAAAAGTATATACAAAAAGGTGAGTTCAATATTCCGTTAAAAGTTTATTAAAAGCGCGTCAAAAGAGAAGCTACTGTTAATGACATGTGTTGTGTCAATATCTGTTCACTGAAATATTTCGGGGAAAAAAGTATAATAAATTACGGTAATACTGATGCGGTAGCTTAGGTCATAGGATTAGCATAGAAAAAATTAATGCCGTCCTTTATATATATTATTATCAAGAGACTCGGTAGAGTCTCGGGACAAGTACATTGACAGCCCTGTCGTCTGCTGGCCCGAGGCTCGCCGAGACTATACTTTCTCGAAACAAAACTTTTCGCGGTGGTGGGGGTAAAATTGGCACATCATTTTATTCGTTTTCGAAGCTCACGAGTCGTTTGAGGCCTTGAAAATTGAACTAGAGATTCATTAAGAAATTCTTATTCGAATGAGCCCAAAATCAGCTTGATTCGTGCCGTAATTGCTGAGAAAAAACTTTGCACGGGCTTAAGATTATGCAAAAGTTACCAACACATTCAGGATTTTGACGTATCTGTATACGCGTACTGACCGCTACAGACAAAGACTCCGTGTCCTCCATGATCACCAATCCTCGGTGAGAGAATTCTCGTTCCAACCAATGAGCGTTAAGAAAACTCCTCGGCCAATTATGTTGGAGCTACGAACTAGCTTGCGTGATGTACTTTCATCGCGCTGATCGAAGGGATCGGCGATGACAGCTAGACAATATGGCTGCGCCCGGGTTGTTGTGCGTGTGTTTTCGCCGCGGTTTCAATTTTACGATAATTGTAAAATTACAGTTATTTTTGTGTTCTCGATGCTTCGTGTGCGTTCGTTCGCGACCAGTGAATCAGTGTGTGAAGTGTGATATCAATTTAAAGTGTGTAAAAATAATTATAAACGTCTTATTATTCGAGTTAATGATTTCGATGTAAAAAGTCGACGGTGTGAACGAAACTCTTCAGGTTTCCTTTGAGTTAATTAATAATATTAATTCCTAACAACTCTTCACACCGAAGGGCGATCAATATTGCACGCATTTCTGTCGCGTACAAACGAAGTAAAATATAACCTGCAATGTATGTGTGATATATATCGTTCGGTAATATTTTATAAAAGTTTGATCGGAGTTTCAAAAATAGTGCGGGATCTGCGAGTTGAAAATTATTTCGAAGCTCAGTGTATGAAATATGTGTTAAGCATTTAATTTATTCGTCTTCAATTCGTCGTTTGAAATTATCGAAATAAAAATGTGTGCTAACCTAATTATACGTCTGTCGAAAATATTTTTAAAGTGTTTTGATTACCTATAGCTGCGAGAAATGTATAGGTTCGTTAACCTATGACTTGGAATCAGAAATTTCATTTGAAAAACATGGAGTTATTGTATACATTCTGATGAATTCAAATAAAAAAACGAAATAAATGTGTGCTCATTAGTTCTCGTGTCATCATTGTCTGATAATTAAGTTGTCATATTTTTCTACATATGTTCATCAATCCAAATAAACCATCGAAAACTTGGATCAAATAAATGCGTGCTAATTGAGATGATTATGTTATCATTATTTCAATTACTTGTCAAATTTTTCTAGATTCAGTTCGGTCGTGCCCTTTGGTCTATTTTTTTTCTCATGGGCACGCACTCTATCAGTACCAAGTTTCATCAATTGATTGGAAAATATGTGCGCTGCACATTTCTACTTCTTCACTTTCATTGCGGCAACATGAATTGAAAGATTCAAAACAAAAAGTCTTTAGCGATGCTCATTGATAGATGAGATAAAAATGTTTGTCATTGTGATGTAATGGATACATCCAGAATTTATCCTAGAATCTTAAGTTATTCACTTCCTGCTTCGTTTATTGGACAAGAATTCAAAAAGTTATTTTAAAAAGACTACCGATGCTTTTTTTCTAATGGGTATAAAAATTTGTGTCGCTAAGATGCAGCGGTCACCTACAAAGTTTGACAACTTTATGAAGTGACGTGTACGTTGAGTATTTCCATGTGTTGTGTGTGAATGTGGCACTATCAATTGAAATATTCATTACAAATAGCCTTCGGTTGATTATTTTTCAATGCAATCAAAATTTTTGTCTGGGAATGGCCATGAAAACATGCAAAATTTCTCAATTTTGTTAGACCCGATGTGCGATATGTTCTTTCATTTCTTTTGTTCCGATGTATCATAATAAACTTAAAAAAGAAAAAAGAAAAAGAGGAAGTCGTCGGGTGCTGTTTTTCTGATAATATCAAAATTTGTGTCATCGGTATACAGCGGTACCTGCAAACTGTGAAACATCTGCGGAGCGGCATGGGTACCAAGTATTTCCACTCTTCAGCTCCGACTGTGGCATATATGAATTGAAAAACTTGTTACAAAAGTCTTCAGCGGTTTCTGAATAGCTGCGATAGCAATTGCTGTCTTTGAAACCCCATCGATGCATGGAAAAGTTTTGAATTCTGTCAGACTTAAAGTTCGCTGTGCTTATTTTGCTTTCTCTCTTTAGTTCTAGCATTATGAATTTCAAAAGACATTTCAAATAGATTTTCGCTGCTATTATTCCATTATTAGTAAAATCCATTTACTCGTATTTCAACTTTTCAGATTTGATTGTGGTAATAAGAGATTGAAAGATTATTATAAAAAGTCATCGGATGCACATTTTTGAATGGAATAAAAATTTCGGGCTTTAGAACGCAATCAATATATCCAAAAAATTTCAAGTTTGTTGGACCAAAGTACGTTCTGTTTTTTCACTTCCCTGCTCAAAAATCATTATAAATTTAAAGACAGGCGAAAGTCAAGATGGAAAGGTCAATTTTATATAGCGCTCGCAGCACTTCTAGAAATAATGATCTGATTATCAGTAATGTTCCCAGGGTCAGCTAAAGCTAGATCGAGTATCATTCATCAATGTGATTATAATAAGAAAAAATATAATTTCGAGGAAATTACCATCGGTCGATAACAAGTGGTCATAGTACATGATGGGACGCGGCAGGATTTCCCCGTTTTCACGCTATCATGTATTTCCTCTTGTATTTGGTTAATTGATTTTTCGTTTACTGCACTTTACTTTAACTTGACAACGTCATTTTTTACTTTCATGTGATGATTCTTTTTACTTCACTTTTGCTATACTTCACGTAAATACTTGATTTTACGTTTTACGTTGAGTTTGTTTGTTTAATAATGTTGTAAAAAAAACCATTGCCAAAATGACTTTTATCGTGATAACGATGATACATTATTATAGGCTCAGTAATAAACACGTTTCTATGTAATCAATTCCTCAAAAAAGACAATCTTATTCTTGAGCTTTGAAATGCGATCTTCTGCCAATTCCGTCAAATCCGAAATCCTCAAATTGTTACTTTCGATTTCACGAGAAATTGAGTCTTTAAAAATCTGTGTATCTGTGATCGTACGATGTGATCTCGTTTTATGTCTTACGCCGAAAAGTTAAAAAAATTTCCGTTCAATCGACCAATCAGAGCGTTTTTATCGCTTGCCTTGGAGTTAATATATGTTAAATCAGTATGGTAGCAAAACTAATTACCAAACAAGCAACGCAAAGCGATTTCCTATAGAATAACGGTCGGTGGAATAAAATTAGTTGCAGAAAAAACATTTGACCTACTGGGTTTATTCTATCAGCTGACTGAACATTGAATTTTTTCAAATGTTATTGAATGATTAATTAGATGATGGTAAAACTTATTACCAACCAAGCACCACCAAGCGATTTTCTATTGAATAACGGTCAGCGAAATAAAATTAGTTGAAAAAAAAAATATTTGGCTGACTGGGTTTATTTTATCAGCTGACTGAATGTTGAATTTGAAAAAAAAAATATTTCATGACTAGTGATAACAAAAGTTGTAACTTGTCAATTTATAACCACCAAGCAACTCTACATTGATAAAACATGTCATCGGAATCATTTTACATAAAATTGACTTTGGCTGGTTAACTTTATGATAGAGCTAGTAATTCATCATTTATTAATAATGACAAATAACTAATCATTTTATTAACGCTACCATTAACCACCACATGACAACCTAGCGAGCCTATTTGATAAAAAGTCAAGAATCCAAAGTTGCCTGGTCAATTTTACGGAATTCTGATTACTTTTAAGAAAATTTTGAGAAAAGAAGCTTGAAATAAATTCATCGGGCCGGCGCACCACGTGCTTCGATTTTTCATAAGAATAAGGCATAAAAAAAAACTCCGTTAGATATTGTTTCACATCGACCGAAAAACAATCCCACAGATATGCCGCCAACGTATTTTTGTGGACTACAAACTACCAAAAAAGTTTCTAGAGGCAAATAGCTTTGATCAACCGTTCAATAGTTAAAACCGTTTAAAGATTAGGGTGTATTGAAAAAATCTCTTTTTTCCGAGCTCCACAAGCAATTTTTTCCCTATCATGCCAAAAGACCAAGTTAGCCAAAAGGAGAACTTGAAATAAAATTTTTCGGACCGACGCATCACGTGCTTCGATTTCCCGTAAGAATAACTTGAAAAAAAAACTATGTTATGTTAGATGTTGTTTCGAATCGGCCTAAAAAAACATTTTCACAGATATGCCGCGTATTTTTGTATGGAATAAAATTCCCTACAAAAAAAGTTCGAAAATTATCTTTTGCCATAATATGAATAAAAGTGCTAGTGGAGCTCGGAAAAAAAAGGATTTTCGATACATCCTAATTTTTAAACGGTTATAACTAATAAACGGTTGATCTGAACTATTTCGCTCCAGAAACTTTTTTTTTGTAGGGATTGTTATTATGTACAAAAATACATCAGCGGAACATCTGTGAAAATTTCTTTTCGCGCGATGTAAACCAATATCGAACGGAGTTTTTTTTTTCAAGTGTCATTCTTATGGACAATCGAAGCACGCAGTGCGCCGGCGCGAAAAATTTATTTCAAGTTTTCCTTTTGGCTAACTACATCTTTTGGCATAATATGGAAAAATTTGTTTGTGGAATTCGAAAAAAAAAGATTTTTTCGATACATCTTAGGAATCTAAAAAAAACATTTAAACGTTAGGTTATCTAGACGATAACCCACGTATAATTGGTCCCTTACAAGAATTAATAGTCAAAAAATGAATGAAAAAGGTCGCCATCTAAGTTACATGCTGCATGAAAAATTTATGATATCAATACTAGCCCAAGTATTTGTTGGTAATTCAGAAAATTTATTTCTACGAAACAAAACAGGAATTAAGAGATTAAAAACTCAGCCGTATCAAGATGAGCAAAAAACCTCTTATGATTGCTGTCTTAGGAGAATTACTTTACTGAAAAATTAATAAAAAGGTCACTATCCCAGTTGCGTGCAGCTGTAACAATTAGGATATCAATACGAAGACAAGTATTTTTTTGATGATTAAGAAGATATTAACATCGACGTATACTAAAAATACTTAACAAAATGATTAACTTTTAATATTAAAATTGCAATTCAAATGGAAATCCAATTAAAGGTGAAGTCATGCGTTACTTTTAAGCAGCAGAAACTTGTAAGAAAATATTCTTCTCCGAATTTCAGAATACCCTGGTATCATACACGACATTCGACGTCGATTCAATCGGAATGAATTATGTTTTAATACGTTTCAGGAGTACTTGTGCAGCCCATCACTTTTTAATCAAATTGCTAATTCAAATAAAAATCTAGGGTCTCTGTCAAAACTCAAATATCACAAGTATGTACATTGAGCAAATCAAAAAGTAAAAGTTACCGTTACCATATAGATACCGTGGACGACCTTGAATGGTTGCGAAATTCTATAGAGCATAGTGTATATTTATATAGAACGAAATAGATTTCCTTGTAATAGAGATGGGATTGTATTTTAATTTCATCCAAATATAAAGTGGGCAAGGTAAAATTTACCGAACATTCAAGGTCGTCTCCAGTTTCTATTACGGTAATGGTAATTTTTACCTTTTAATCCTCTCTTTGTACGTTTTCATTGTTGGTGACGACTTCAATTGCCCTTTTCTCAACAATATCTTCATCGCTAGCCCTGAAGGACTCGAAATAAAATGAACCAACCAAGATGGCGTTGTATGAAGCTTGGATTATGTGAAAACTTTAGATTCAACTTTAATGCTCTATCCGTGGCGTACATTGATCTTTTAAACATTTACCACTGGTAATTTGAATATTTTACTAATAAATAGTAGCTTTCGATCGTGTGATATATTTTAATACTGACAATACAAGTTTTCAATATAGAATGTTAACGTTAGACATGTTTGTACTATCAGCATAGAATCTTTAAAAATGTACTAACAAAGTATCTTATAGAAATTCAAACCAAAGTCCTTTTGCTCCCAAAACAAGATTGAAGAAGTTTTGAGAAAAAAGACGTGATATAAAACCCAAAAGTTCCCCTAGGGAAAAAAAGGTCAGGACAAGTACATTGACGGTTGCTTCTTTTCTGATGATATCGAAACAAGTGTGGAAAAAAAATTTTCCATAAAATAAGAATTGTGAAAAAAAATTCCATAAAAAAAAATCATGAACCTTGCTGAAAATTATTTCACCACTATTGAAAAAAAATTTACGAATTAGTAGAAAACGTATTTAAAATAAAAAAATAAATTTGTAATTATTTTGTAAAGTGGAAAAAAATTGAAATAGAATGTGAAAAAATGTTGAATAAACCACTCGAAATAATTGCGAACAAAAATAACCGAAAAATGTCGCTAGGATACATTTTTAAAACCGATGACCCATTTTTCTCATCTTATTCTAAAGGAGGATCGACTAAATGAGTTTAAAAAGTTTCCATCGAAGTTACGTGCAGCATTAAAATTTATGATATCATTTCGAGGACAAGTATTTATTTGTGATTCGGAATATTCATTTCTATGGGACGCATCAGAAACTTGAAAAAGTAGAAAAGAATAAAAAAAGTTATCATCTAATTGTAAGTTACGTGCAGCACTAAAAATTATGATATCAATTCGAGGACAAGTATTTTATTTTATCAGTAATTTGCAATTTTGCCATTATGAAACTATGTTTCCATAAGGGTTGAGAATACGTCCAGCTCAGGACGTCTGATCGAAATTACTAAAAATGAACAACCATAAAAAATCCCAAAATCTTGCTTTCCGACAACTAGAACCATACCAACCCATTTTTTAAAAACATATTTCGGTCCAAGGAACAGTGAAGTCATGAGTTACTTTGTGACAGCAGAAACGTATAAGAAATCTTTCTGCCCATGACTTTTTGGTAAAATGGCTGATTCAAAAAAATCACATCGAAGGGGAAGTCATTTGTTACTTTATGGTGGTAGAGACTTATAAGAAAATCGATTCGTCCCGTACTTTAAGAATCCCCTGATATCATTCACAACATTTAACGTCAATTGGATCGGTACAAATTATGTTTAAATACGTGTTAAAAGTACTTGTCCGGCCCATCACTTTTTATTCAAATTGCTCATCAAAGTTGAAAAAATTGAAGCAATTCAAATTGCTTCAAATCAGGAAATTGAGAAAAATACCTCCAGGTATTTTAACTTAATTGTATCAATTGTAAAAAAAATGTAATGGAACTTTTCTGTAATATACAAGGGATATTGTTTAATTTTGAGGGGGGTGAAGATCTGGTTTGGGAAGGGAATCTGGAATATTCGAGGTGAAGGAAAAACGAAAGAAAAATATTTGAAGTCGACACAGTATTCAATTATATAAAAAGATAATAATAGGTCTTTATTCAATTAAATATAAAAATGAGAGGAGTTCGAAGCACAACCGAAATGAATATGGCGGATAACCGGCACGCGGTCGCCAATAATCGAAGTAACCCGAAAAGAGTCACGAAGAGCTTAAATAAGAATAACCGAAGTCGTAGTCCGAAAGAAATAGAAGTGCCGACGAATTCACTTACGAAAAACTCTAACGAAGTCCGGGCGTAAATCGGAGTTTAATTAAAGTGCACGCTCGTGAAGAAAGAAATATACCGTTTAGAAGAGCACGTTGAAGAGTTCGAAGAGCACGATAATTGAAGAGAACAATGCGTAGATCGAGGTGTACCGTGTCGCGGTCAGGCGCGAAAAGAGCGAGAAGGAAGGTAACCCGAAGTGTGCCGTGTGCAAATTCCTTGCGAATAGGCCGAAAATTAGAAGGATCGCGGAAATGATAAGAACGAAGGAGGGGAGAGATGTCCGGTCAAATCGCTGGCCACCGAACTCAAGCGAGAGACCCCCCGTGCACTGAGGACCCCACGCGAGAGGCCGGCGAACCCGAGAGTTTTCCAAACATACTCCCCGCCTTCGGCAACCGATGTTGACGAAGATTTCAATTGAAGTCGCGAAGTTCGGAAGGTAGCCGTTTCTTGAAGGTGGAGGAAGGCAATCGTGATGAAACTGTCATGCTGAAGATGATGGCGTCGAAGCGTTCCGTCGTTGGTAGGCTGAAGTTGGCCGAATCGCCTATCTCAGACAACCCGGGCGTAAATCGTTTTGTTCTTGATAGGAGATGAGTGAAGTTGGAAGTAGAAGTCGGGAACTGTTGACCTGTGTCCGGGTGGACCGGAGTGAGCAGCTCCCCGCGTGCGCAGAATCTCAGATAGGTGAAATTCATGCCGAAGATGAAGTGGAAGCGAGAAGCTGGTGGCTCGTTTAGCGATGAAGTTGCTGAAGATTTGCAGAAGTCGAAGAGTTCAAGTGTGAAGTGGCCAAAGATGAAGAAGGAAGCTATCTTGAAGGCAGCCGCCTTCGTACGATTTGTGAGAACCATTGTCTGACCACTTTGTCCAGACGATGATAACATTGAAGAGGTCCCTCATTAAGAATGCGGAGGTGACCAATCGACGATCTAAAGCAACGCGGGCGTAAATCGTTTTGCTCTCGGAAGTCGATGTTCTTGAAGTTGGAAGCAGAAGTTGGGAACTGATGAACCGTGTCCAGATGGATCGGAACTAGAAGCTCCCCGCATACGAAGGATTTTAAATGATTGAAAATCATTCCGAAGAGGAAGTTAAAGCGCGATGAAGTTGAAGAAATTTGACGATATTCTTTCGAAGATAGCTGATCTAGAAGCTCGAAGAAACCGGGCGTAAATCGATTTCTTCTCGGTGATAGGTGAAAGAATGTCAAGCTAGTTTTTTTTTTTTTTTTTTTTTTTTTTTTTTTTTTTTTTTTTTTTTTTTTTTTTTTTTTTTTTTAAATGACCCGAAGATCGAATGAAAGTTGTTGAGCGTGGAATTTCCACGCGCAACTTGTTGACCAAAGCGACCGAAGGATCGACCGAAGATGAATTCGATTGATCGGAGAAAAAATATAAATTTAAGGAAGTGTTCAGCACGAAATTTCACACGCGAAATGTCGACCGAAGCGGACCGAACGATCGACAACTAAAAGAAATTAATTCGAAGAAAAGTTTAAAGGAATGTTCAGCGTGAAAATATCGGCTGAGAAATGTCCCGAAAGTCGACAATAAACCGACAATAATTAACTCGAAGATCTATTCGAAGTTAACCGGAAACACTCGCGAGAATGTGAAATACATTCCGATAGAAAATAATGATCTCGAAGAATTATTCGAGAATTCGAAAAACGAAACACACGCGAAAATTATCGGCTGAAAATGTCCCGAAGCCGACAGTAAACGAAAAATACCTCGAAGAATTATTCGGAGGTAATCGGAGGCACTCGCGAAAGCGGCGAAAGAAATTCCGAAAGCCAGAAAAAATAATAATCGAAGAATTATTCGATAAATCGAACAAAAACTCACGCGAGAATTATCGGCTGAAAAATGTCCCGAAGCCGACAATAAAACGACAATAAAGTCGAAGAATTATTCGACGAATTGAAAGAAAATTCACACGCGAAAATATCGGCTGAAGAATGTCCCGAAAGCCGACAAAGACGCAAAAATAAAATCTCGAAGAATTGTTCGAAGGCGCGCGGTATAGCACTCGCGAGAACCGTTGTAGAAAAATGTTCCGAATCGAGAAAAATTATTGTTCGAAGATTTATTCGAAGGTACGTAGTGTATCACTCGCGAGAAACTTCGCACGAAATTATCCCGAAGCCGTCGAAAAAAATAATAATTTTTTATTCGAAGATTTACTCGAACTGGACGCGATGTAGCACTCGCGAAAAACGTGAGAAACACTGCCGTACTCCAAAAAAAGGAATGAAGAGTAATGGAACATAATTTAATTGTCTTTGAGTAATGCACACGCGACGATCGAAGAGTCCAAATCGAAGGTGAAGATCGAAGGAGCGATACTCACTGGTATGATGATTTCCGAAGAGTGAGAAAAGAGAGCGAGGCGCTGCTCGGCTCGAAGCGTCCGATGAAGATTTTGAAGGAAACGACTCGCCTCACGTATCTCGGTAGAGTGACAAAAGGGAGCGTTAGACTTTAGCGCTCGTGTCCCGTGGTTCGGCCGTCTCGACTGGTCGAGAGCGAGAGAGAGCGAAGTATCTGAAGGGTCCGTAAGTGCGAGAAGGATAGCGCGACGAAGATCCGCACAAAGAGGAGACCGATAACTCGTTCGCACGCGCTTTAGCACGTGGCTCGTTTTCGAAAATGATGAAATACCCGAAGATTTCCGATGCACAAAATTTTTTATCGTCGCACTGATTTTAATTGTTCGAAGAAAACCGACTCGAATATTCAATTTTCCCTTGGAACCATCCGGCTCGAAGGACCATGTTTAATTTTGAGGGGGGTGAAGATCTGGTTTGGGAAGGGAATCTGGAATATTCGAGGTGAAGGAAAAACGAAAGAAAAATATTTGAAGTCGACACAGTATTCAATTATATAAAAAGATAATAATAGGTCTTTATTCAATTAAATACAAAAATGAGAGGAGTTCGAAGCACAACCGAAATGAATATGGCGGATAACCGGCACGCGGTCGCCAATAATCGAAGTAACCCGAAAAGAGTCACGAAGAGCTTAAATAAGAATAACCGAAGTCGTAGTCCGAAAGAAATAGAAGTGCCGACGAATTCACTTACGAAAAACTCTAACGAAGTCCGGGCGTAAATCGGAGTTTAATTAAAGTGCACGCTCGTGAAGAAAGAAATATACCGTTTAGAAGAGCACGTTGAAGAGTTCGAAGAGCACGATAATTGAAGAGAACAATGCGTAGATCGAGGTGTACCGTGTCGCGGTCAGGCGCGAAAAGAGCGAGAAGGAAGGTAACCCGAAGTGTGCCGTGTGCAAATTCCTTGCGAATAGGCCGAAAATTAGAAGGATCGCGGAAATGATAAGAACGAAGGAGGGGAGAGATGTCCGGTCAAATCGCTGGCCACCGAACTCAAGCGAGAGACCCCCCGTGCACTGAGGACCCCACGCGAGAGGCCGGCGAACCCGAGAGTTTTCCAAACAGATATTATTGGTCGTCCATCAAAAAATGCTCTTAGGACAATGAAAATTTCTAACTATCTAGGATAACCCCTCAAATTACATTGCAATGGAGGCATTTTTTACTTCTAATTTCTTTCTGCGGATAAATTCTATTCGGTATAAGAACCAACCTATACTATATTGCTGAGAACATTAACCTGATAATAAGTCGCATATAAGGAAGTTATCGAGTTTATTCACGTACACAATTTGATTCGGTAGCCCTTTAGATTATATTGCAATGACGGCATTTTTTACTCTTCGATTCTTCTAGCGGGAAAATTCTATTCGACATAAGAAACAACCTATATTATTGCTGAGAACATTAAACCGAAAATACGTCGCATTTCAATAAATTTTCGAGTTCATTCGCGGACACAATTTGATCCGGTTAAAATCATTAAACGTTGAGTATGACATGAGCGTTTCCTGGAATTCAAAGTAAATTTTTTTTCTTATATTAAGAGACGATTTTCATTTGAATGAGCAATTTGAATAAAAAGTGATGGGCCGGACAAGTACTTTTAACACGTATTTAAACATAATTTGTACCGATCCAATTGACGTTAAATGTTGTGAATGATATCAGGGGATTCTCAAAGTACGGGACGAATCGATTTTCTTATAAGTCTCTACCACCATAAAGTAACAAATGACTTCCCCTTCGATGTGATTTTTTTGAATCAGCCATTTTACCAAAAAGTCATGGGCAGAAAGATTTCTTATACGTTTCTGCTGTCACAAAGTAACTCATGACTTCACTGTTCCTTGGACCGAAATATGTTTTTAAAAAATGGGTTGGTATGTTTCTAGTTGTCGGAAAGCAAGATTTTGGGATTTTTTATGGTTGTTCATTTTTAGTAATTTCGATCAGACGTCCTGAGCTGGACGTATTCTCAACCCTTATGGAAACATAGTTTCATAATGGCAAAATTGCAAATTACTGATAAAATAAAATACTTGTCCTCGAATTGATATCATAATTTTTAGTGCTGCACGTAACTTACAATTAGATGATAACTTTTTTGATTCTTTTCTACTTTTTCAAGTTTCTGATGCGTCCCATAGAAATGAATATTCCGAATCACAAATAAATACTTGTCCTCGAAATGATATCATAAATTTTAATGCTGCACGTAACTTCGATGGAAACTTTTTAAACTCATTTAGTCGATCCTCCTTTAGAATAAGATGAGAAAAATGGGTCATCGGTTTTAAAAATGTATCCTAGCGACATTTTTCGGTTATTTTTGTTCGCAATTATTTCGAGTGGTTTATTCAACATTTTTTCACATTCTATTTCAATTTTTTTCCACTTTACAAAATAATTACAAATTTATTTTTTTATTTTAAATACGTTTTCTACTAATTCGTAAATTTTTTTTCAATAGTGGTGAAATAATTTTCAGCAAGGTTCATGATTTTTTTTTATGGAATTTTTTTTCACAATTCTTATTTTATGGAAAATTTTTTTTCCACACTTGTTTCGATATCATCAGAAAAGAAGCAACCGTCAATGTACTTGTCCTGACCTTTTTTTCCCTAGGGGAACTTTTGGGTTTTTATTGTTCTTACGAAAATTTAGGGACGATAATCAACCGATTTAGAGAGGAAAAAAATATTAATAGGAGTTATCTGTAACGGGTATCCAAGATGGCATAAAGAAACCCGAATTCGTTTTCCGGTCGCTACAAAAATATGGACATTGTAGTGAAGATCCATGAGATATTTTTACGGTAACTCTGTCGTGGTGGCTCAGGTTATAGGATTCGCATCGAAAAATGATGTCATTCTTAATATATTATATATTTATAAAATTCAGGGTCGATTATTGGTCGATTTAGAGATGATAAAAAAAATTATCAAAAGTAAAAGTTATCCGTGATAGATTTTCAGGGTGACATAGAAAAACCCGATTTAGTGAAAATCCATGAGATATGTGATAAAAATCAGATTCATGTTCTACAAGCTTGCAAGAATCCAATGGTCCTGAAAAAAAACGACGGTTAGCCTAGTTTTTATGTGATGATATTGAGTTCAAATGGAGTTTTCGGCAATCATCGAGTTTATTATTTCTGCCTTTAGCATCAACATCGTTTTGACAATGCAGAGACTAAGAGGTTAAACCTGTGAGGCTCGGCGCGATTGAATACTATGCGAGTCATTGTTTGAAATGGTTTAAAATTAGGCTAACGTGTGCTTTTAATCATGAAATTGTGAAAATACTAGACATTTTTCATTTTCTTTCCGTTTTTGGATTATCCCGATGAATTCTCAAATGTCATACGTTTTCTAAGGAAATAGAAGTTTATCGATTACAAATTAATCTCCAGATTTTTCAAGATATTTAGATGCAATTTCACTCCAGAAATTGAGCATCAACCATGAAAGCTAAACATTTTAGCTTTCATGCTTGACGCTACAATGCAACTTCTATCGACATTTTGATCGGTGTATTAGTGTTCGGCGAGAAAAATATGGTCGCCGACTGGATCCCAGTGATTCAATGCACTCCTTCCCGCCTCGAACGACTACCACTCCACGAAATATACAAGAAGAAAACCTTTCTTTCTAATTACCAGAGACATAACCTAACTTCTCCAATGGTACTTATTCTATGGTACTAGGGATGTAGCAGAATAGCAAAAACATTTTTCTTCAGATAATGTACGATACTCAGATTAAAAAAGTTACGTTTCAACCGAAGCCATTTTAGAAAGAGTGTTTTCATAATATCGTCGCGGTAGAAAATAAGATTATTACTTACTTATTCATTACTTAGCTAAGTACATTACTTGGATTTTTTTTGCAGGTTGAAACTACACGGTCTCCGAGAGCGAAGGCTGTGGTGTGCAGCCCCCGCAAATTTCTCCTAAAATTTAAAGCTGCTGTGCGCTGAATACAAGGCCGCAGTGCGCCAAAACAATAAGCTGCTGTGCGCTTGATATTAACCAACGCTGTAAAACAGCGTTCAAGGTTACATACTTAAAAACTATTTACGATCTTGTGTTAACAAGTATCTTAAATACTTCAATATCATTTGTTTTTGAACTTTGCTCAATAAAATAGAAACCAAGTTTTAGCTTGTTAACTATTCTTCTTTTATTTTCCTCTTCAAATTCAAGATGGCAGTTAGCAAAGCTAAAGTGACCGTTAGCGATTTCAGTCTAACTTTTGAACAGGTCATAGCTCACGGGCATTTAATACAGGATCGACACATTGACCGATTTGCTGAACTCCTCAAGATTGCTAATCCTGATCTCGATATGGAAAATACGTGGAAAGTGCAAATTCCCAATTTAATTCCCGCAAAATCTTTAGATAAACAACATATTCAGATTTTGCACAGTTGCGAAAATTTTTCTACGAATGAAGGCGGTCATTGGGTATGTTCTTATTACGATACTCAGAAGATTTATGTTTACGATTCACTCAACAGAAAAGCGTTACATCGAAATCATAAAACGTTTCTCACAAAACTGTTCCCTTTTTATAATCTAGAAAACGTTGAATTTCCGAAAGTTCAGCAACAATTGAATGGTAGGGACTGCGGTGTTTTCTCTATTGCATTTGCTATTACGATTCTGCATGGATTGAAGCCTGAAAACGTCAATTACTTCCCCTCCGTAATGAGACAACATTTGTTGAAAATATTCAACTCTGACACGTTGGAGCAATTCCCATGTACCATTCGGTCACAAAACATCACACAAGTTCAGATTACCGGGCACCCGTTGGAGACATCAACTAAATTATCTGCTAAAGATCGGGTACAAGAAAATACGAAAAGTAAAACGGCAGATCATGCGCAAAAATCAAAACGGTGTCAAAATAAAGATAAGCGAACTAATACGGATGCTGCAATCAAGATTGAGCCTGCTGGAATTACTAATCATTCAAAGTCAACAATCAAACCAGGGCACACGGGAGGCAGGGTTCCAATGAATGTCAAGTTTGAAACTTCCCTTGATGTAAAAATTGTATCGAAATCGGTTCAACAAAATCTCGTTGATTCCGAAAATGTGAAATTAATTTTGAACGAACTGCCCTTAATGAAACTTAATAAACGTTTCGAACAGATCGTGAACACGAGCACTGATAGAATAAACAAAGCAGAATGCCAAAAATATGGCAATTTGCATACGCAACTACAAAAAATTGATAAATCCCTCATCAGCTATGAAGGTAACTTCGTATCCAGTACCAATATTAATTCAATAACGCAAGTTGAATCGAGTGTAAAGAATGGTATATTTGCAGTGAAAAACTCGACTCATGTAACACAAATGCAATGCTTTCCCAGCAATGTAGTAAAAAATACCGAAAAAATACATGAACGTACTGAAGAAGCTTATGATGGCCGAAAACGCAAAAACCTGAATCATTGCGACGACATTAGTCTAGGTTCGGCATCACCGAAAGCTCAAAAAAAAAATATTTCCGATACGACACGAACCCTGAATAAATCGTTGCATCCTTCACATGTTACGTCAATCAAAAAACAAACTAATGTTAACAGTGTTATTATTGAAAAAATTATATTGACGTCGCAAAAACGAATTGATAAACCTAAAAAAGGGTTGTGGGCTTTTCGGAAAAATAAGGTAAATAAAATCAGACGGAAGAAATATATTGAGAAAAAACTAAAGAATCTTATTATTAACAGCAATAATTTAGATGAGAACATAGTGTTACAGCGACAATCGAATGTTTTGAAAATTCTCCGAAAACAACACAAGAAACGGGTTATGAACACAAAACCGTTCGGAGGCTACAACATTTCTACTGTTGATAAACTTAAACTGAATACAGCAAAAAAAATATCCAATAAATATAAAAAAGTACGAAGAACATTTGATAGCATTAAATTAATATCTTCAAAAGAGTACTATATATCCAATATTGCCAGGGCAATGATCGGACCGTCACTGGAATGTCTCATGGAAGCGGAGTCAATTATAAAATGGTGCTTGCATACAAGACAAAAATGTTTATACGACGTGAAAACAAAGCTGAGATCGATGAAAGATAAAATAGAAGTTAAACTTACCCAGCTGGCTGAATGTCCGAATGCTTCAGCTGAAGACAAGGTAACTATATTATGTGGCGCTATTAGGAAACACACAGCATCCTCTGAAGCGTATTTTACAGAAACTATATATCAAAAACCTGATAATTTTTCACATGCGATTATCATGGACAACCATGGTCGAGCAATGAATATTTTACCTACGACTACGAATAAAAAAGGTCAAACTTTCTGGAGTTGTTCATCCTTTTGTAAACTTATAGATACCAAACTTATCAATGCTTATCATGATTTTTTACAGAAAATATTCAATTGCAGTTTGCGAAATGTTCGAGCAGTGCTTTGCAGAATTCATAAATGTACAGTTAGTCAAGTTGCCACATTGTTAGGACATAGTCATAGCTGTTACGTAAGTCCTACGATATGTAAATCACTTTTTTTGTCGGTTGAATTTTTATCACCACACTTTCCAGATGTGAGAATGATGAAAAGATCCTTTTACACAATACAAGCATCTTTGCAAAAACTATATGATTTAGATCAAGCGTTAGAGACTACCGATATTGAAAAACTATCCGCCATTGCGAATGAAGCACGGAAAAAGTCCAAATCATTTCCTCCAAACAAAGAAATCGATTTGAACGAGGAGTCTATCATTTCGAGCCATTTCGAGGCATTCAAATCATTGAAAAAAAGTTCGATGGACACACCAAAATTCGCATGTATATCGTGTGAAAAACTCTGTTTTCGGAAAAACGTTACGGTAATCGAAAACTTGAAAACCAATATAACATCTCCATTTTGGAAAGACTTGATGAAGTATGCTCAGGATAAAGAGACAGAATCTGAATACGTTTGTAATTATTGTCTTGTAAAATTTCGTTCGGGCAAATTACCACCAACTTGTATCTTGAATAATCTTGATGCGGGAGAGGTTCCTGAAATAATGGCGGGTCTTAATGATTACGAGAAACTACTCATCCAAAGGGCTAAAGCATTCCAAGTCGTTCAGAAAATGGGTGCAGTCACAAAAAAGAATATGCCTTATAGAGCAATGAATAAGAAAGTTGTTGGGAGGACATTTCATTTGCCATTGCCTATTGAAGAAACGATGAAAAAAATTTGTCCTGCCACACGAGCACTTAATTTGGAGCATGAATTATACATTTTAGTTCGTGGAATACCCACAAAAGCTAAAATGGCATGGGAAAATTTAGTTAACGTAACAAAGGTTTACAATGTTCTCGTGAAACTTAAAAAGATAAATCCTTTGTATAACGAAATTGAGTTACCAGAGTCCCCAGATGGTCTCTTGGATGAGTTAATTTCGGATGTCGAATTTCAACTCGAGGGAGACGTGTTTCATAACGAAAGTGAGGATGAAGATGAACTGAATGAACATATTAGTGAAGAGATTCAAAAGGACGAAAATAATGAATATATCAGAGAACGCGAAATTACCAAAACGACAGAAGAAATGAAAGAACTACAAACTAACAAAAATATGGAGGATCTCAAAAAGCCCAAAGCGCTATTAACTCAAATATCTCAATCTGATACCATCTATGAGCAATTTACTATTCACCCTATGTATACTGAAAAAGAAAATAAATCAGCGACAGCACTTTATCAAATGTTGAAAGTTGAAGACTTGGCACTTGATTTTCATTATAAGGCCTTGGACTTGAAATGCTTTCCAGATTTGTATCCTTATGGAAGCAATGGACAACGTCAAGAGAGGGTAGTTCGACTAACTGAGTTTGAATTTATCAAGTCAAGGCTCATGTCTAAGCATCCTCGATTTAGACTAAATCAACAGTATTTATTCTTTTTATTAAATGACAGTAACATTCGTCAGTTGAGTAGTGGGATATTCCATAAGATGAATGTTACTGATGCTATACATACGGCTGGTAGGTATTTACAACAATTAGAAAAAGGGGAGCTCGAAGGAAATTTGGATACTATATTTGCAAGACTCCGCAACACAGAACAATATTGGCGAATTCCTAGATCAATTTTGAACTGTATGATTCAGCACTACGGCCCAGCTACGTGGTTTCTCACATTGAGTCCTAGTGAATATCTTTGGTCAGATTTGATAGAATATCTGCGCGATGTGAATCCTGCAATGGCAGGTGCATCGGCCAATTCATTAATTGCTTCGGACCCGGTGTCCGTGTCAAGATTCATGGATCATAAATTTCGAGCAATGTTAGATTTCATATGCTCGAAATCTAATCCAATTGGGAAAGTCACACATTATTTCTGGCGACGTGAATATCAAACTAGAGGTACCCAACATTTCCATTTATTGATATGGATAAAGGACGCACCAATTCTTGGTGAATCTTCAACTGAAGATGTTGCAAATTTCATTTCGAAATATGTAACTTGTAGATTACCCGAGAAAGATCAGTCCCCAACACTGCATCGTCGGGTTACTTCCCATCAAAATCATCACCATAATATCTATTGTTTGCGTTCCAAGAAAGTTAAAAACCGTACTATTCGAGTTTGCCGTTTCGGTTTTCCTCGGCCTGTAAGTGACACTTTGATTATGAGAGATGTTCCCATTGCCGTGGCTGGGAGAAGACAATTGAAAGCCAAAAGCCGATTGTACGATCTTCCAAGATCTGAGAAAGAAACAACGATTAATGATTATAATCCTGCAATCCTTACAGCATGGGAAGGCAACATGGATATACAATTCGTTGGAGAAAAATCTTCCGTGTTGACAATGTATTGTACTAAGTACATATCAAAAGCAGAAAAAAGTTATGCCACCGAAATTTTTGAAAGAATAAATTCTACAAAATCACTAACAAGTCGTCTTTGGAATGTAGCTTTGCGCATGTTGTGTCATAGAGAATGCGGTGCCCCTGAAGCCGCTGATACTCTTCTGGGACTTCCTTTATATGGTACGGATCCTTTAACCACTGTTAGATGGGTAAATGTAAATATGATAAGATCTCGAAGATTGAAATCCCATAAAGAAATTATAAAATTGGATGATAATTCTACCGACATCTTCTATCGCGATATCGTAGATTATTATTATCCGACAAGACCTGCGGATTTGAATGAAATTAATTTGTATGATTTTGCGAAGTGGTACGACGTACTTGGTTTAGAACCAAAAGGTGAAGCTGAGTACTATAAATTAGGAAATGGGAAATTTTTAAAACGTCGTGAAAGAGGTTATTTGATAAATCATTCCAAATACGATGTGCATACACAACCGGAAAAATATTTTCATTCTTTGCTATTGCTTTTCCAACCATGGAGAGATTGGGTTGAACTGAAAAATGGATGTGATACCTATGCGGAGTCATTTTTGTTAATGGAATCTGAGCTCACCGATGCTCTTCAGTATCACGAGCACTTAACGGAAATTAAAAAAAACTTTGAATGTGCTAGAGAGCTTATCGAGAAGCAAATGGCTAAAAATATGGAACAAGAGAAAAATGTTGACGTTAAAAACGAAGATTGCGATGATATAGGTTGTATTCAAATAGAAGCTGATGATGCTATGAAAGATTTTGCTGACATAGGTGATAAACACGATGCTGTTGAAACTGATGTCGATCAAATGATTTCAGAATTAAACGCTGACCAAAAACGCATATTCGATCAAGTTACCCGTACCATTGAATCGGAAAAAAATGTTCTCAGGTTATATGTTAGTGGTGAAGGAGGTACCGGCAAAAGTTTCTTGATAAAGACAATTAGATGTTGGATTAAGCGAACATTGAGTAAAGATACAGCAGTGGCGGCTCCTACGGGTTTAGCGGCGTTCAACATTGACGGATTAACGGCGCATCGATTGTTTCAATTGCCTGTGGAGCATGGACAGACACCCAAGTATAAGGAGCTCTCCGATGTAGTTTTGAAAATAATCCGCGATCAACTAAAAAACGTTTCGCTTATCATTATTGATGAAATTTCTATGATATCAAATATTACGCTAATGTATATGAGGTATTCCACGTCAAACCGGCGGACTTTTTCCCTGCCCCTCGCCGATTTGGTTAATTATTTTTTATATGATTATATGAAGTCTAAAAGACACCCTGGAATTTTTTCAGATTTTTCTGAAGAGTCATTTTCGAGAAAAAAAAAAAAAACATCAAAAAAAGTCCAAAAAAAAGCCCCATTTTAAAAATCTGAAAAAATTCCTAAAAATCGCTGATTATATGCCAAACACTTTAAGCTACCGCCCGTAGTGGAAGTACGATTTTTTCTGGGTGTTAATCGGCTAATAACGTTGAAAAAATTCAAAAAATGCTGAAAAACACGTACTCTGGGCCAATAGTTGAATATTTTCGTTCCCCAAAATTTTTTTTAAGCCAAAAAATATTTTTGGCTTAAAAAATTCAAAAAATTTTTTTTGAGCCAAAAAAAATTTTTTTCAAGACAAAAAAAATTTTTGGCTTAAAAGATTGAAAAAAATTTTTTTAAGCCAAAAAAAATTTTTGGGTACGAAAATATTCAACTATTGGCCCAGAGTACGTGTTTTTCAGCATTTTTTGAATTTTTTCAACGTTATTAGCCGATTAACACCCAGAAAAAATCGTACTTCCACTACGGGCGGTAGCTTAAAGTGTTTGGCATATAATCAGCGATTTTTAGGAATTTTTTCAGATTTTTAAAATGGGGCTTTTTTTTGGACTTTTTTTGATGTTTTTTTTTTTTTTCTCGAAAATGACTCTTCAGAAAAATCTGAAAAAATTCCAGGGTGTCTTTTAGACTTCATATAATCATATAAAAAATAATTAACCAAATCGGCGAGGGGCAGGGAAAAAGTCCGCCGGTTTGACGTGGAATACCTCATATACACCTTCGATTAACGGAAATTTTCAATACATCAAACGTTGACGATGGTTGGTTTGGTAAAAAGCATATTTTGTTGTTTGGTGACCTTCTCCAATTACCACCCGTGCGTCAAGAACCAGCATTCATAAAACTTTCCACATCCAGGGCTGAACAGTTGTTGGAATCGTTAGGAAGTGCTGACATTTGGGCCAGTCTGTTTAGCTACGATGAACTCACAATCAATATGCGGCAAAAAAATGATGGTTTGTATAGAGATATGCTTTCTCGAATCCGTTTAGGATTTTCAACTGAATCAGATAGAAAAATTCTAGATACACGGAAAATTAATTTTAAATCGATAGAGTTCCGTGATAGGATACAAGAATTGTGTACTTATCTTGATGAATTACCCGATGATACCGTTTGTCTATTGCCTACAAATCATATGTGTGATGTTCTGAATGAAGCTGTGTTAAATCGGATACCCTCGGAAGAAATTACATTAGTAGCCTGTGATGATATAGATTGTGCTCGTTACAATAAATTGAAAGCAATGAAGATTTTGGCCCGCGATGACGAGGATAATTCCCGAACCGCTGGTCTTGCAACTCGTATAATCGTTAAAATGGGAGCCAAAATTATGCTTAGGCGAAATATTGATGTTACACTTGGTCTAGTAAATGGTACAATCGGTAAAATTGTTTCAATTATTTGTGCACTTGATACAAATGATGTCGAGAAAATAAAAATTCGTTTGAAAACTGGGCTAGAATACGAAATAGAACGCGTAAGGGTTAAATTCCAATTAATGGATGGGGTTTATGTCGTACGCAAACAATTTCTTTTGTGCTTGAGCTATGGTATTACTCTGCACAAGAGCCAAGGATTGAGTTTAGATAATGTTGCAATCGATGCAGGAAATTCAATATTTACTTGCGGGCAGACTTATGTTGGTCTTTCTCGTGTGACTAGCTTGGATGGACTGCATTTGATCAATTTCGATCCTCATTCTGTAAAAGCAGATGAATTAGCCATAATTGAATACAATCATTTGAGGCAGACGTTTCGTCCAGACCTTGCCCTTATAAAATCCGCTAAACAACGGGCTCCAAAAGTTCCAGATTTCGTTTGGGCGATACCCAAAAACGTTGTAGAGTGTCAAATAGCACCAAGTGAAACGAAAAATATCAGTGCCTGGTCTATTAATGGACTTGCTAATGTAGATGGTGTTTCGTGCTATACCAATGCTATCATACAGTGCATTTTTAATTGCCAACCTCTCAGAGAACAACTTTTTAATATTACAAAGGAAAAAGAAAATCCGTTGACACTTTTGCTGCGGGCTTATGTGGAAAGAAATAATTTATCGAGCTCACTCGCCGTGAGGGAATACGTAGGTGGATCGTTTACTGAAAAAAAACAGCACGATGTGTCTGAATTTTTTATGGCGATCTGCAGCAAATCTGATGTCGTTCAAAATTCTGTGGAGCATAAATTGACAATTAAAGTTCGTTGTAAAGCTTGTCAATATACGACCACAGATGAACAACCGAATAACATACTAGTATTGATCGTTCCGCGCATTAAAAAAGCTTTGACTTTGCAGGATATAATTGAACATAGTTTGTCCCAGTGGCATTCAATTGAAGGACAATGTAACTTTTGTGGCGAAATTGGAACACTTTTAACAATAACTAGTATGTCAGCTGTTAAACAAGTTTTGATTCTTCAACTTTTGATAATGTCTGTGAACGAGAAAACTTTAAAACTTTCGAAAAATAATGTTAGTATTAAAGGTGTTCCATCGACTGTAGTCTCTGTTTGTGGTCAAAAATATAAGGTAAATAGTGTTATTTTCCATCACGGTCGAACCATATTCGAAGGTCATTATACAAGCATGTTAAGAGCTGGTACTTCATGGATTTGTGCGGATGACAGTAAGGTCGAAAAAAAAGTTGGCCGAGAAATGCCAAAAATAGTTATGTGTACTTCTTATTGTTAGAACAAACTAAAAAATAAGTCAACAACAACAGAATTTTATAGAAAAATAATTGTCTCATTTTTGTAACATGATGAATGTAACATGTTTTCATGATCATGATTTCGATTATTCAATATTCGTGAAATTTCAAGTTCAGAGTTCACAAAAAGTTGATAAATAAACCGCAAAATACAGCATGAATGCTGTGAAAAAACCTGAGACAAGTACATTTATGTCCTCCGAACAGTCATCCCAGTAAACCCGACCTGAGTTGCTCATGTAAAGATATCTCTGCCCGAAAATTCTCTTTAACCGTCCTCAGAAAAAAATGATCAAGGCCTCAAAAAACTGAATTCACACAAAAAATGCTCAGAACTGACAGAGTCGTCGGAGTGAAAAACTCCTTCTTCAAAAACTATCCAGAAAACCGACTCATCATACAACATTCTATAAAAAACCACTTTTATATCATATCAGATAAACAAATTGTTCAGTGATGATATTTTAAACCTCGTAATTGTTGGGATTTCACAAAAAGTTGTTAAATAATTGAAATACTAAAGCATGTATGGCCAACTACGTGCAATTGTATGCTCTTTACTCCAACCTCCAAATAGTACTTCTTGATAATGAAAAAAGTCAACACTTTCAGAAAAAGACAAAAAAGAATTTTTGAGTCATTAGTAGGCAAATACATCATAAGCAATTGATAATCTTTCAAATAGTATTTTCGGGTGAACAAAAATTAAATCGAGACTTCATAAAAAGGTGTTGAATAAATAAAAACTTCAATAGCATCAAACAATAGCATAAACAAAAAGAATTACAAACCAAAACATTCGGAAGAAAACAACTTACAAACAAAAAAATTACAAACGAAACATATTACAAAGATAAAATTATTTTTAAAATTACAAACGAGAAATATTATTAAGAAAAATTACAAACGAGGAAAATTATTTTTAAAAAATTACTAACGAGAAAAAAAAAAATTATAAAAAAAATTACAAAAAAAATAACTAGAGCAAAAAAAATTTCGGCCAGTGTATACTTGGCGAATGCGTCTTAAGCCCTCATGAGATGTAGATGTAGGTACATTATGTGAAGTAAGCTAATAATCGCCAAGTACACTGGCCGAATTTTTTTTTGCTCTAGTTATTTTTTTTGTAATTTTTTTTATAATTTTTTTTTTTCTCGTTAGTAATTTTTTAAAAATAATTTTCCTCGTTTGTAATTTTTCTTAATAATATTTCTCGTTTGTAATTTTAAAAATAATTTTATCTTTGTAATATGTTTCGTTTGTAATTTTTTTGTTTGTAAGTTGTTTTCTTCCGAATGTTTTGGTTTGTAATTCTTTTTGTTTATGCTATTGTTTGATGCTATTGAAGTTTTTATTTATTCAACACCTTTTTATGAAGTCTCGATTTAATTTTTGTTCACCCGAAAATACTATTTGAAAGATTATCAATTGCTTATGATGTATTTGCCTACTAATGACTCAAAAATTCTTTTTTGTCTTTTTCTGAAAGTGTTGACTTTTTTCATTATCAAGAAGTACTATTTGGAGGTTGGAGTAAAGAGCATACAATTGCACGTAGTTGGCCATACATGCTTTAGTATTTCAATTATTTAACAACTTTTTGTGAAATCCCAACAATTACGAGGTTTAAAATATCATCACTGAACAATTTGTTTATCTGATATGATATAAAAGTGGTTTTTTATAGAATGTTGTATGATGAGTCGGTTTTCTGGATAGTTTTTGAAGAAGGAGTTTTTCACTCCGACGACTCTGTCAGTTCTGAGCATTTTTTGTGTGAATTCAGTTTTTTGAGGCCTTGATCATTTTTTTCTGAGGACGGTTAAAGAGAATTTTCGGGCAGAGATATCTTTACATGAGCAACTCAGGTCGGGTTTACTGGGATGACTGTTCGGAGGACATAAATGTACTTGTCTCAGGTTTTTTCACAGCATTCATGCTGTATATGACTAACCCGACTGGGATAATAGGTGATCAATGAAGATGAGATTCAACAAAACAATAACAATGAACTTCCGATGCTGCATAAAGCAACTATAGTATCAAGTGACTCGGTAGAGTCTCGGGACAAGTACATTGACAGCTCTGTCGTCTGCTGGCCCGAGGCTCGCCGAGACTATACTTTCTCTGAATAAAACGATTCGCGGTGGTGGGGGTTAATTTGGCATGTCATTTCGTTCAATTACGAAGCTCAGGAGTCATTTGATGGCTTGCAAATTGAACTGGAGATCAATTAGGAAATTCCCTTTCGATTGAGCCCGAAATCAGCATAATTCGTGGCGTATTTGCTGAGAAAAAACTTTGCACAGGGTCAACATTATGCAAAAACTACTAACACATTCAAGTTTTTGACGTGTCTGTATATAACATCATCAAAGGCCTCATGTCCTCGGGGCTAACTTCACGGCGGTGTCGCAGACTCACACCTCGACGCTATAACCAAGAAAAGTGTGATCGGCTATGTGTTAATTAGTTGTTTTGACAGTGCAAAGTACGGGATGTGTATACCGTGTGCTAGACATATTCGAGGTGAATTAGTTAATTTTGTCATTTTCTTTCGTGAAGTGTTTTTATAAAATATCTACATTTATAAATTGAACAACCATCTGTCAGTTTTGATGGTATAAACAAACAGAGTTTCGACATATAACAAAGTGCCGGATAAATGAAAAAAAAGTTTATCGTCTAATGAAGTGCATAATATCTATTTATTTTATTAAAATTGGTGGTGTGGTGTCATTATATTAAGAAAACCAGACGTACATAATGAACGTCAGAAAAGTTATTCAAGTGCCATAAATATTGAAAAGCGTTTTTATTACCCAGCTGCGATAAATATATAGGTTAACCTATAACTTGGAGTCAGAAATTTCATTCCGGGAACCCGCAATTATTGTATATATGTAATGATTTATTGATGAATTCGAATAAAAAATCATAATAAATGTGTGCTGATTGGATTTATTGTGTCATATTTTTCTTTACTTAATTTGGTCGTGCCCTTTAGTCCATTTATTTACACATCGATACGCAGTGTACGAATGCCAAGTTTCACCAGTTTGTTGGAAAATGTGTTTGCTGTGCATTTATACTTCTCCGCTTCCACTGCGGCAACATAAGTTGAAAGATTTGTTACAAAAAGTCTTTATAGTTGCTCGCTAATTGACAGAATTAAAATGTTTCTCATTGTGACCTAATGGATACACCCGAATTTTAAGAAATGTTTTGGGATCAGTGTATGCTAAGTTATTCAGTTTTCGCTCAGGTTGTGTATAATGAATTCAAAAAGTTGTTTTGAAAAGTCTTTGGGTGCATTTTTTCTGATAGTATCAGAATTGGTATCGGTGAGATGGAGCGAGCACCTACAAAGTTTCACAACTTTATAAAGCGATGTGTACGTTGAGAGTCTTTCCACTTTTCATCTCTTATTGTAGCATTATTGGTTGATAAATTCATAATAAAAAGTCTATGGCTGCTTACTTTTCGATGCGCTCAAAATTTTATCTGCGAATAGCCCCAGAAACAACAGAAATTACTGAATTTCGTTCGACCGAATGTGCACAATATTCATTCACTTTCCTTTTCTACATGTGTCATAATGAATCCGAAAAGAAGATTTCAGGAAGTCATCGGGTACTTTTTCTTCAGTAGGATCAAAATTTGTATCATTGGTATGCAGCGGATACCTATAAACTTTGGAATTTCTGTGAAGCGACATGTGTACCAAGTATTTCCACTCTTGGGCTCCAAAACTGTGACATATGAATTGGAAATCTTGTCATAAAAGTCGTCAGCGGCTTGTTCTTGAACAGCTAGGATCTAAATTGCTGTCTTTGAAACCCCATCAATGCCTGAAAAAGTTTTGAATTCTGTTGGACTTGAAGTACGCTATGGTTTTTGCTTTTCCTCTTTAGTACTGGCATGAAGAATTGAAAAAAGTTGTTTCAAATGGTTTTCTGCTGTCTTAATTCTATTAGCATCAAAAACTAGATAATTGGAATGCAGTGGACACCTGCAAACTTCGGAAATTTTTTGCGACGAAGAATTGTCATAGATTTTAACTTTTTCTTTCTAATTTTAGCATTATATATTGAAAAATTTATTATTAAAAGTCTTCCGCTGCTCATTTTTGGATAAAATCAGAATTTTTGTCTCAGAAATCTTAAGAAAAATACATAAGAAACTTTGAAATTTTGTTGGTTCTAAAGTGCACTATGCTTTACTCTTTTTTACTTTACTTTTCTCATAATATATTTAAAAAAGCTAATTCAGAAAGTTTTTGGATGCTCTGTTTCCGATGGTATCAAAATGAGATTCATTGGAATACAGCGGATACCTACAAACTTGGACATTTCTGTGAAGTGGCTTGTGTGCCAAGTATTTCCACTTTTTGACTCCGCTATGTCATATGAATTGAAAAATTTGTTACAAAAGTCTTCGGCTACTTATTTCCGTTGAGCTTGAAGTGCGCTGTATTTTTCGCTCTCCCTTTTTAGTTCTGGCATATTAAATTCAAAAAGTAGTTTTGAAAAGTCTCCCTCTGCTTTTTTTTCTGTGAGTATCAAAATGTACACTACCGTCGGAAAGTTTGCGGAAAAAAGTCCGAAAAAGTTCCCACACTCTTTTTCGTGTTATTCCGTCGATAATGTAGATGAATGAATTTAATGAACGGAATTTTAAAAAAGAAGAATCCCATTTGAATTTGCTTTTTTTGAAAAATTTTTGCAATTTTTTTTACGACTAGGACGTCATTTTGAAAACGACCATTTTTCGTCTTTTTTTTCCCTTTTACAGAGCGACCGCGTTTTCAGTAGAATTTTATTTTTCGAATTTCTTTGACCGGATCTTAAAAAGGCAAAGATTGAGTTTCAATTCCGTTTTTTTCTTCTTTCAAAAAAAAGTTATCATGTTATCAAATAAAAGTTATCAAAAAAAAAAAAAAAATTCAGAAGTTCCTGCGTAACACGAAAAAAGGAGTGAAAAGTTGCCTCCAAGATTGTTCTAGTCACTAGACTTTTTTCAGAAATTTTTTCTTTTTCATCAATTATAATCGAACTCCAGGTATGTCACCTTCCGTAATTCGAAAACTATGGGTTTTTGACCAGAAGTTCAAGTACAAAAAGTTTTATTTCTTTATTTCAAACGTGTTGGAATTTTTTCCGATTTTTTTCAAGTTTTTCAATCCGACGATGTTTATTTCGAATTTGGGATTTGATTGAAATATTATAGGGGATAAAAGTTTTATATTTCAATTTGAAAAGGTTTTGGATTTTTAAAGCCTCGTTTCTCCACTTACTGATTGAACTTGTGTCATGAAAGAATTAATGAAAGGAAGCCGCCGTATATTTTCGAGAGACTCGTTGAAAGGATGCCGCGTATAGTCGAAAAAGTGCCGAGTACCAAAGGCGGTTTATTCGACGAGAGACAAGTTTAATCGGTGAGAGATGAAATTAGTCTACAAAAATTGAAAACCTCTCGGAACCGAAATATAGAACTTTTATCCCTCATAATATTTCAATCCAATCCCAAATTCGAAATAAATATTGTTGGATAAAAAAATTCTAAAAAAATCTGAAAAAATTCCAACACGTTAAAAATAAAGAAATGAACTTTTTTGTACCTAGACTTTTGTTCAAAAAATTCATAGTTTCCAATTACGGAAATTGAAATTCCTGGAGTTCGACTGGAATCGATAAAAAAAAATAATTCGGAAAAAAAATCTAGTGACTAGAGCAATCTTAAAGGCAACTTTTCCCTTCTTTGAGATTTTTTTCTACTTGGAATAGTTTTTGTGTTACGCAAGAATTTTTGATATTCGTTTTTTTTTCGGCAAAAACATAATAACTTTATATTGAAAAATCGTACCGGATTTGGAAAAAAAAACGAAATTGAAGCTTAAGCTTTACCTTTTTAAGATCTGGTCAAAGAAATACGAAAAAAATGTTCTACTGAAAACGCGGTCGCTCTATAAAAGGGAAAAAAAAGTCGAAAAATGGTAGTTTTCAAAATGACGTCCTAGACGTGAAAAAAATCGCAAAAATTTTTCAAAAAAAGATAATAAAAATGGAATTTCTCTCCTTCAAAACACCGTTCATTAAATTAATTTATCCACATTATCGATGGAATAACACGAAAAAGTGTGCGGGAACTTTTTCGGATTTTTGTCCGGAAACTTTCCGACGATATAGTGTAGATAATTGGAATGCAGTGGATACCTGCAAACTTTGACAATTTTGTAAAGTGACATGTGTGCTAATTGTGAGTATTTCCACTTTTCATCGTCAATTGTAGTATTGAGAATTTCAAATCTAATCACAAAGATTTATCATGGTAACATTTTTTCATTTACAATTTCGAGAAAAAACGAGTTTTCATTCTGAAATTAGATGTTACACGCTGAAATTCATATCTCGCCTAAAAAATCGAGATTCTCCCATGCTTTTGAGTCTCAAATGGGTAAAAGATATTGAAGTTGCAGAAAAAAAAATCCTCACTGCCCGGGAGACAAGCCAAGGCAACGTTTTTTTATTTATCATTTTTACTTTTCAATGTAGCATGTTGACTTGAATCTTATCAATAGCCCCAGTCGTTACTCGTATCAACTTGCAGAGACGGTCCAACTACGGATAAACTAGCAACGAATTTGCAAACGATGAGGTGTAAATTGGGCCTCTTGGGAATACCATGTTAAAAAAAAAAAACGCGCTTGGAACTCTACCTCTGTGGTGGTGCGGAAAAAAGTTTGCAATATACAATTTTTACGTTAGGCATGTCTGTACTATGATCATAGAATCTTTAAAAATGTACTACCGGAATTACCCATCAAAATTTGAACCAAAATCTCATAGCCATCAAAAAAGGTTGAGGAATTTTTGACAAAAAAGCCGTGATATCAAACCCAAAAATTCCCCTCGGGAAAAAAATGCCGGGACAAGTACATTGATGATCCCTTGTTTCCTGATGACAAAAAAGAGTAAAAAAAAATTTCATAAAAAAAAATCATGAACCTTACTGAGAATAATTTCAAAACAATTGAAAAAAGTCTCACAAATCAGCAAAAAACATTATGAAAAAAAAAAAATTATAAATCTGTAATTATTTTGTATAGTGGAAAAAAAATTCAAATAAAACGTGAGAAAATCTTAAATACATCACTCGAAAATATTGCAGACGTAAAAAACAAAAAAGTCTGGCTTGAAACCATTTTGAAAGCCGATGCCCCATTCTTTTCATCTTATTATAAAGGAGGAATGACTAAATGAATTGAAAAAGTTTTCATCTAAGTTACGTACCGCATCAAAATTTATGATATCATTTCGAGGATAAGTATGTATTGGTAATTGGGAATATTCATTCCTATGGGACGCATCAAGAACTTGGAACAGTTCTAATGAATCAAAAAAGTTACTAACTTACGTGCAGTACTAAAATTTATGATATCAACTCGAGGCCAAGTATTTATTGGTAATTCAGAGTACTCATTTTTACGGGATGCATCAGATACTTGAAAAAGTTCTAAAGAATCAAAAAAGTCACCATCTCAGTTGGGTCCAGTACTAAAAATTATAATATCAATTCGAGTACAAGTATTTTATTAGTAATTCGCAATTTTAACATTATGAAATTATGTTCTCATAAGGGTTGAGAATACTCGTCCGGCATAGAACGTTTTATCGAAATTACTAAAAAATCAACAACCATGAAAAACTCCAAAATCTTCCTTTCCGACAATTAAAACGATACCAACCCATTTTTTTTCAACATATTCTGGCCCAAGAAACAGTGAAGTCATGAGTTACTTTTTGACTGCAGAAACGTATAAGGAATCTTCCTGCCCATGACTTTTTGGTAAAATGGCTAATTCATAAAAATCACATCGAAGGGAAAGTCATTTGTTACTTAATGGTGGTAGAGAGAGCAATTTGAATAAAAAGTGATGGGCCGGACAAGTACTCTTAACACGTATTTAAACATAATTTGTACCGATCGAATTGACGTCGAATGTTGTGAATGAAATCAGGGGATCCATAAAGACGGAGACGAATTGATTTTCTTATAAGTCTCTACCACCATTAAGTAACAAATGACTTTCCCTTCGATGTGATTTTTATGAATTAGCCATTTTACCAAAAAGTCATGGGCAGGAAGATTCCTTATACGTTTCTGCAGTCAAAAAGTAACTCATGACTTCACTGTTTCTTGGGCCAGAATATGTTGAAAAAAAATGAGTTGGTATCGTTCTAATTGTCGGAAAGAAAGATTTTGGAGTTTTTCATGGTTGTTGATTTTTTAGTAATTTCGATAAAACGTTCTATGCCGGACGAGTATTCTCAACCCTTATGAGAACATAATTTCATAATGTTAAAATTGCGAATTACTAATAAAATACTTGTACTCGAATTGATATCATAATTTTTAGTACTGGACCCAACTGAGATGGTGACTTTTTTGATTCTTTAGAACTTTTTCAAGTATCTGATGCGTCCCGTAAAAATGAGTACTCCGAATTACCAATAAATACTTGGCCTCGAGTTGATATCATAAATTTTAGTACTGCACGTAAGTTAGTAACTTTTTTGATTCATTAGAACTGTTCCAAGTTCTTGATGCGTCCCATAGGAATGAATATTCCCAATTACCAATACATACTTATCCTCGAAATGATATCATAAATTTTGATGCGGTACGTAACTTAGATGGAAACTTTTTCAATTCATTTAGTCATTCCTCCGTTATAATAAGATGAAAAGAATGGGGCATCGGCTTTCAAAATGGTTTCAAGCCAGACTTTTTTGTTTTTTACGTCTGCAATATTTTCGAGTGATGTATTTAAGATTTTCTCACGTTTTATTTGAATTTTTTTTCCACTATACAAAATAATTACAGATTTATAATTTTTTTTTTTTTAATAATGTTTTTTGCTGATTTGTGAGACTTTTTTCAATTGTTTTGAAATTATTCTCAGTAAGGTTCATGATTTTTTTTATGAAATTTTTTTTTACTCTTTTTTGTCATCAGGAAACAAGGGATCATCAATGTACTTGTCCCGGCATTTTTTTCCCGAGGGGAATTTTTGGGTTTTCAGTAATATTCTAAATAACGTCGTTACCCTGACGAATCGCGACACCGAATACTGGGTGTCAACTATCCAATTTTAGAACGAATTTATGAGTGCTGATACTTACTGCGTTTAAAATTGTATTTCTAACCCAAACACGATACCAATATTGGATACTGAAAATTGCAGTATCTTTGGTAGTGTCCGTTAAGTCATCCGGTTTTGATCTCCGAACGGAGGGTGTCGACACTCTTAAATCCGTTCTTCAATCGGATACTTCACACTCAATAAAGCGACACCCAAGCGACACCAAAAATTTCGATTTTCCTATTGGCTAGGGTACCTGCTTCTGTCTGATGAGAAACATGTCACGTTTTCAAACAATAAAATTGGAATAACTGATGGTGGTATTTATCCCGAATGACCACTTTCGTAATTGATTCTCATAGGGCATCGGAGTATATTCTATCATATGCGTGATGTGATGAACTTTGAGAAATTTTTCGGATCAACAAGTAGCATGGCTTTGCAATCTAGGAATAAATATGTGATGCTGATTCTCTCATATCGTTGTATACAACGCTACGTCGGATAAGCGTCCGATAAAAGTAAAAAGGTATAACAGAGAACCTGCAAAGTAAAATACATTTTGAAAAAAACAATAATTAATTAATCAACTATTATGTAGTATTGCGGTGTATAAGTAAAGTAATTTTTTCCATGAGTTGGAGGTGACTTTATACTTCACTTTCGTTCAATAAATCTATAAAAATATGAAAAATTATTTTATAATAGATCACAATTATTCTAACTTCAACTGCGATGCTAAATTCATTCTCAAAGTAGGAAAAACATATAAGAATCTCTGGCGTTCCCAGGCCATGTTTTCTTTTGAATTGTTGTGTCATTAACGTTCATCCAGGACGAACGGCCATGTCGGATCATGCACGTATAATGTGTAGTAAACCTGTAGTAACATGTTCACCATGATGAAATATCGCGCTTATAACTTTAGATGTCTGCCCGCATAATTTAATCTTTGTGCTTGGCACAGCCTTGATTTTGCATTGTTTTTTTGTTCGCTTACCTGTTCTAGAATCAACTGCTGGTAACGCTAATTGAATTACCAGTATCTTTGAGACTGAGCTTAAAGAGTAGCGCACATCCCTATTCTGTGCAGAACAATTATCGCAAGGAGTATCAGCTGATTTCCATTGTGCTAAATTGCGATCAATTACTCCCTGAAGGGTTAATGTTGTTTGCGTGTTGAACACGTCTATGGTCAAGAAATTTCTATGCTCCTCTGTTGAAATACTCGTATATCCGCAGGCTTTACAAAAAATTTTTGTCAGAAGTTGACATTGTACAAGTGCTCTGATGGATGGCACAACTTGACATACAGCATTGAAAAAATGTGATGCATCTTGTTGAATAGATTAAATGAATTCATCACCGATAAATTTTCGAACTTCATTCAAAGCGAAAGGGGGGTTATTCTTCGTTTTATCAATTTCCAATGCAAATGACAGAGGTCGACAATCATTCGTTTTCTGAACCAATTTTACAATAGACTGGCAGTTAAAAAGACATTGAATGACACTATTAGCATAACAAGATATCCCATCAGTGTTCAAAAATCCGGTAATAATATTTTCCGGCCGATTACATGTTATGTCGTCCTGTATTTGCACATCTGTAATTCCTTTAGGCACGGCCCAAATGACATCTCGTGTTTTAGGTCCACGAGTGTCTGGTATTTTCATGTCGTCAAGATCGGGTCGATACAACTTTCTTAACCTATTGTACTCACTAATACACAAGGGATTGGCATGAATCGAAAATGGGTCGAAATTTATTAGATGTAAACCATCGAGAGAAGTAACTCGTGACAGACCTACATAAATTTGGCCACAGCTGAATATGGAGTTTCCGCAATCCATAACAACATATTTTAAACTCAGTCCTTGACTTTTATGGAACGAAATAGCATAACTAACACATAAAGGAAATTGTCTCCTAGTTACGTATACGCCGTCCACAACTTCAAACTTAACAGTTACACGCTCTATATCGTATTGCGCACCATTGACGAGTTTGATAGTGACTCTCTCAATCGCACTTTTATCCAAAAATTCGGAAACTGAAAGTACCTCGCCGATTGTTCCATTCACGAGACCTGTTGTGACATCGATATTCCGTCGAAGCATAACTTTTGCACCGATTTTTATGGGAATAACTCTAGCAAGCCCTGCCGTTTGACTTATGTCATCCTCCCATCTGTGTAAAATCTTTGTAACCCTAGACTTGAAGGATGGTTTATCGATTAAATCTTCAGCTATTAAGTTAATTTCCTTTGACGCGATCCGATCTAGCATCGCCTCATTCAATACATCACACATTCGATTTGTACGCATCAAGCAAACTACGTCCGTTGGTAGTTTACTTATAAAATCGCATAATTCGCTAATTCTATCAGGAATATTTGAAGATGTCAATTCAATTTTTCGTGACTCCAACATCTGCACACTTTCGGTATCTATGCAACCCAAGCGGAATTTTGAGAGCATTTCTCGATACGATGAATCATTTTTTGACGCATGTTAATAGTTAGTTCATCGTATTTAAATAAATTGCCCCACAGATCTGTGGTACCCAACGATCCAATCAATTTTTCAACCTTATCTTTCGAAAGTTTCATGAACACTGGTTCTTCCCGAACGGGTGGTAACTGTAAAAGATCACCAAAAACTATGATATGTTTTTTTCCGAACCAACCATCTTCAACGTCAGCGGTGTTGAAAATTTCTGTCAATCTAAGGTGAATGTACATTAAAGTGATGTTTGAAACCATAGATATTTCGTCAATAATGATAAGGTCAACGTTTTTCAAATTGTCTCTAATGACTTCTAAAGCTGCATCCGACAGCTCCTTATATTTTGGTGTTTTATTGTGTTCAACGGGCAGTTGAAACAACCTATGCAAAGTTAGTCCGTCTATGTTGAAGGCAGCTATCCCAGTGGGCGCGGTTACAGCCGAATCCTTACCTTTGACTTGCTTAAGCCAACAAGTCAGGGTCTTTATTAAGAAACTTTTGCCTGTTCCACCCTCTCCACTCACATACAATCGAAGTATTTCACGAGAATCTATTGTATTGGTAACTGAATCGAATATACGTTTCTGGTCAGCATTCAATTCTTCAATCATTTTTGTAACATTAAGCTCTTTATGAGCTTCATTCGCGCCTAAATTGACGAAATCTTTCATGGCTTCATCCGCTTCGATAGGATCGCACCCATGTGGAACCTTATCTGAATCGGGATGTCTTTCTTCGTCTTTTTCCATTTCATCAATTTTTTGCTGAATCAATTCTTTCATTTCTTTCGTGTCTTTCGCAATTTCCGTTAAACGTTCATGATATTCAGCGGCCGTTGTCAATGTAGCCTGCACTGAAACATATGACGCAGTATATGTGTCTTGACCATTCTTAAGCTCGGTCACACATCGCCATGGTTGGAACAATAGCAGCAACGTGTGAAAGTAATTTTCAGGATTTGTTAAGGGATCATGATGATAATGATTAATTAAATATCCGCGTTCGCGTTTTCGCAGATACGAGCCTGGTTTAAGTTTATAAAATACAACGTCTTCTCGTTGAGGCATGGTTTTTACTATGTCATACCACTTTGCATAATCGTAAAGACATACATCATTCAATTCAGCGGGTCTCCTTGGATAATTTTCAATCAAGCCTTCGTAGAAAATATCCGTAGATTCTGCGTCCATGGTTTCTACTACTTTGCGGGGTTTGACCCGCCTACTTCTGACAATGTTAATGTCAACCCACCTGATAACAGTGTCTGGATCTGTCATAAACAACGGATACCCCAACAATCTATCTGCTGCTTCGAGTGAACCACATTCTCGATTATTTAATGCACGTAATCCAATATTCCATAGCCTACTGGCTACAGATTTTGTGCTGTTAATTTGTTCGAAAGTCTCTCCGACATGTGTTTTTTCTGATTTTGACATATACTTGGTAAGATACCGAGCTAAGGATGAGGATTTTTCTCCTACAAATGAGATGTCCATATTACCCTCCCATACCGTTAATACAGCAGGGTTGTAGTTATTTATGTTAACTTCGTCAAGACTACGGTGATTATCATATAATTGGCATTTTGATTTTAAATTTCGCCTCCCAGCAATTGAAGTTTGAACATCTCTGATAATTCATTCGTTGGTCACCGGTTTTGGGAATGCAAACCGACAAACTTTACGAGTACCACCCTTACCTTTCTCTCCGACCGATTTACTACGCATAAAATAAGAATTGTGATGGTGATACTGGTGGGTGGTGACTCGACGATACAGCACGGGTGAAACATTCGGATTCGGTATTCTGGAAGTCACATACGTTTTGATGAAGTCAGCGACTTCTTCGGTCGAACTTTTTCCAAGAACAGGGGCACCCTCTATCCATATGAGAAAATGAAAATGTGTCATACCTCTTCCCTGATATTCTCTCCTTATGACAAAATGTATAATTTTTCCAATGGGATGGTCGTCTGATAGAAGGAACTTTTTCATTGCCTCGAATTCGTTATTTATAAATATTGCAGCTGATATTGGATCGGCTGCTACGAGTTCACTCAATGATTTTTCGCTTCCAAGTGAGGGGTTCCTCTCTCGTAAAAATTCGGCTAACCTATCCCATTGCCACTCACTTGGACTTAATGTGAAAAACCATGTTGGAGGTCCATAATGAAGAAGCATACAATTCAAAGTACTGCGCGGTTTTTTCCAATACTGTTCGGTATTGGGAAGTTTAGAAAATATTGTAGATAAATTTCCTTCCAGCTCTCCTTTTTTCAATTGATCCAAGTAAGAAGCAGAAGTATATCGCACGCGTCCATCGCTAACGTTAAGTCTATGGTATATACCACTTGACAATTGTCGAATAGTTTGAGCATTTAAAAGGAAGAACAAATATTGTTGATTTAATCGAAATTGATTATTTCGTGACAGAATTCGCAATTTTGCATATTCAAATGACGAAAGATGAACAGGCCTTTCTTCATGCTCTCCATTAATACCATCAGGATATTCACACGGAAAACACAACAAATCCAACAATTTGTATCGATTGTCTAGTGGTTCAGCGTGAACCTTCAACATCTGATAAAGTTCCGTGGCTGTTTTATTTTCCTTCGGAGCGTGCATCAGATGAATGGTGTATTGTTCATAATAACAATCAGATGGTGTCATTTGTGTCAACAAAGCTTCCACGCGACCATCTATCTGCTTGTTTGCACCTACTTTTTGAATACCGTCACCTTGTTGATGTTTTTTTTCTTGCCCATCGAGTTTGTTATCTGGGTCATCAACATCTTCATCACTATTACATTCTTGGGATATTTGGAATTCAACTTCACGTAAATCTGTGTCCAGCAAATCTGAACATCGCTCGGGTAAATTTATTTCACTATATAGGATGTTGCGTTCTTTCAGACACAAAAGGGAACGGAATACTTTTTGTTTGTTTACAATTGATTCCCAAACTTGTTTACTTTTGGTTGGAACGCCACGAACTAACATGAATAGTTCATGATCTGAGTTTATTGCCTTTGTCGGAGGACAAATTTTTTCCAATGTTTTTTCTAACGGTAAAGGTAAGTGGAAAGCTCGCCCCTGAGCTTTACTTAACATTTTGCGATGTGGGATATTTTTTTTATGTACAGTACCCATCTTTATTACGGTTTGAAACACTTTTGCTCTCTGTATCAAAATTTTTTCAAATTCATTCAAATCTTTGAGTGGAGCAGGTGTGGGTCGAACGTATAAATTATTAAGAACGCATGTGGGAGGAATAAGACCAGCGCGGAGCTTGGTTAAACAATATTGACAGATATAATCTGAATAACAGTCTTTATGACTGGCAATGAAGTGCTTTAAATCATCCCAAATCTTTCCCACTGGAACGACGCGTACGTTGTCAAGTTTCCTGATATCGTGCAAGCAATAAAGCCTTTGACACGAAAGGCAAGGAAAACGTGGCAGGTTCAATGCTTTTTTCTGAAACGATTTAAATGCGTTGGAATACTTGCGATGTATGGCATCTTCGTCCAATAATATTTCATCAGTAATTTGGAAATGGGTTGCATTTTCTTTTGCTTCTTCCGCAAATTTTTTTAAATTTTTAACATCCATCGTATCCAAAGCAATATCAATCTCTTTAACTTTTTGTAGTAACGCTGATACGGTATAAAATAATCGCTTAATCAACCTCACTTGTGGAAAATGTGGTGATAAGAATTCTAAAGACAACAACAATGATTCGCAGAGAGAGGGCTGCATATAGCATGCTTGACTATGACCCAACATATTGTCAGTGTGTTTCACTGTACATTTGCGCATTTTAGGTAAGACTGTTTTCAATCTACGCACAGAAATATCACGCATGATGGTCAAGAACTTTTCAAACTTAATCAGAACAATATCGTCCGGTGCTCTGCAATGCTCGGAACAACCCCATGCGCGATACCTACGGCGCGTCTTTTTTGTGACGATTAACGGGAGCACATTCATTGCTTTAGATTCGACATTCAAAGCAATAGGCTCGGTAAATTTTCGGGGATAAACGTAAGCAGTTTCTTCGTAGTAAGGCTCAGACGGTGCTGTATGTTTCCTAATAGAGCCGCATAGTGCAACTATTCGGCTATTTATATCAACATCCGATACCGCTGCTTCAAGCGTTAAACAAATTTCAGCTCTGCGTTTTAGCTTTTGCAGCGCTTGTCTGAGGGTGAAAATCTTTTTACCTCTCAATCTTAAATTCCATTTGATAATACGCTCAGCTTCGAAGAGACATTCACCGACCGAATGCAAACGTAATATTTTCATCAGTCGACTCACGTACTCTCCTCTAGTAGTCGGCATTTTGATGGTATCATTAGTTTCACGAATTCGGTAATACTTCCGGGATAATGATTTAGCCGTTTGTAACTTTAGTTTTATATCCACGCGCTTTTGAATTTGCCGGTATTCTTTTTTATTCGCATTGGACTTGATAGAAGTTGAAGCTATAACTTTTGGACGTTTTGCAGGGTTGTTAGGCACCGCATCGATTGAAATAGAAATTTTTCGCTTTCTACAATCATTCGTCAGAAGATTTTTTTTTACAATATGCCGAGTTGTAGCTGAAAGCAGAAGTTTCGCTCGTTTCCGCCGATTACCGAATGATCTATCGATGGGAATAAGAGTTTGACAATTTTTTCCGAGATCAGTAGATTTGCCCTGGTTTTTTTCAAGTGGAATGCCACGAAAAATCGAATGTTTAAAAAGTTCTTGATGATTCTCAACCACAACATCACTTGTAATCAAATTTCTACACCTTTTGTCATATCCACGATTTTAACTGAGAATTTAACTGAGCTTTGTAGCGAAATCGAAGAATATTATCAGTAAAAAATATGAAGCAGTTAGTAATTAATCATAAAAAAGTAGGATAATTTTTTTTTTAAAAAGTTTTTCAAGTCTCATTTCTTCCCATGTTATATTTTTAGTGCGAAAAGTTGTAATTTTTTTTTTAACTGATTAAATTATTTCATGCCAAGTTTCTATAAACCCCACTATTATAAAGAAAGCTTGAAGTTTACATGCAGTTTATCTTACAGGTTTAGGTCGCATCATTTACTTGTTGTTTTTTTTTATAGCAATATGCCTGCCGCAAGCCGTGTATCGCAGAAGGATGCTATCGATTTAATCATCAAATATATTGATCATTTCCGCACTGATGATCTTCCTAAATATTCCAGTGATGTCTGGGAACAAATGTCTAGGGATACAAAGGGAAACTGGAGTGCAGAATGTGTGTACACAAACGTTCGAAACGATAGACGGGAGATTTTGACGGAAGCTCGAAAAATAATGAAAATTACAATTCCGACTAATCAGGGCAAGAATTTCCTTTCACCCGAAGAATCTGAAAGTAGCCAAACTGAAAACAATAGCGACGATTCCGTATCGAAATCAGTAGCTCTCGAAGAGGAAATCTTCGACTTGGTCCTCACGGAGGAAGAATGGGTGGCCATGAAACCAGAAGATGGAGAATCTGCTGCGCAAACTTCATCTGAAAATAAAAAACCACGATTGAAACCAGGGGTATGGACGAATATAATTGCAGAGGCATTTTGGCTTCAATATCGAATGCCTTGTGCTTTCGTTTTCAAAAGAGCTGATATAGCATTATCGCCATTCGGAGATTCGTATACCATAAAAATACGTGGGAAATGTAAATGTCCATCATGCCGAAATGATTTCCATGGATATGCCGAAAAAAAGTTGGACGAGAAAGGCATAACAATTCAAGTAAAAACACGGGACACTCGTGTTTTTCCGCATAAGATCGTAAAACGCCCATTGAACGGACTGCGCCGCGAAACAGTAAAAAAAGAATTAAAAAACGAAGGCTCTTCGGTATGGAGGAAACGTTACGCGAGAGAAAATATGCGTAGTGGCGAGACTGAGCCCTCCCAGTTACCTTGCGAAGACGTTGTACGTCAGGCGAGGAAAGAAGCAATTGACGATCAATATGGCGTGAAAAAGTCTGATGGGCAAGACATCATTAAGACAATTAAAAATATCTCGCAAACCCCAGAATACTACGGCTTTATTCGCGACCTTGCACTTGATCCGTTTTTTGTGTTTTACAAAACACCAGCTCAATTACACGCTGTGACGTGACTTTTTCGCCCCGCCACCCACACGAATTTGTGTCGACCAGTGGCCCGATATACGGCCCATTCGACGCCGCTCATCGTTTCGTCGGGCTTACTCGGGGGAAGACGCCAATACCGCTGTACCGATTACTAATTAGAATTAAGTTATTTTATGGCGTTTCTCGTTCCCGGCCAGCTACCTAATCTTACCTATAAGTCGAGAGACCTACCTTTGAAATACCTTGGCAGTGCCTTACCTTTACCGATCAGACTCGAGACGATTATTTTTCGAGTTATAATAAAACTTCCACAAAAAAATAAGAATAAAAAAATATTTCATATAAAAAAAAAGTGTAAAAATAAATTCCATATAAAAGTGTAAAAAAAATTACATAAAAAAAATCATGAACCTTCCTGAAAAATATTTCAACACAATTGAAAAAAAAATTGACAAATGAGCAAAAACATTAAACCATAAAGAAAAGTGTAAAAAAATATCCCATAAAAAAAATCATGAACCTTGCTGAAAATTATTATATTTAAAAAATAATTATAAATCTGTCATTATTCTGTAAAGTGAAAAAAAATTCAAATAAAACGTGAGAAAATCTTAAATACACTACTCAAAAACATTGCAGACGTGAATAACCGAAAAGTCTCGCTTGGAAACATTTTAAAAACCGATACTCCATTCTTCTCATCTTATTATAAAGGAAGAATGACTAAATGAATTGAAAAAGTTTCCATCTAAGTTACGTACAGCATTAAAATTTATGATATCATTTCGAGGCCAAGTATTTATTGGTATGTCGGAATGTTCATTCCTATGGGACGCATCAAGAACTTGAAACAGTTCTAATGAATCAAACCATAAAAAAATGATTAAACTTACTAAAAATGATTTCAACACAATTGAAAAAAATTCACGAATCAGCAAAAAACATGATATTAAAAAAAAATTTTATAAATCTGTAATTATTCTGTAAAGTGAACAAAAATCAAATAAAACGTAAGATCTTGAATACACCACTCGAAAACATTGCAGACGTGAATAATCGAAAAATCTCGCTTGAAAACATTTTCAAAACCGATGCCCCATTCTTCTCTCTTATTATAAAGGAGGAATGACTAAATGAATTGAAAAAGTTTCCATCTAAGTTACGTACAGCATTAAAATTTATGATATCATTTCGAGGCCAAGTATTTATTGGTATGTCGGAATATTCATTCCTATGGGACGTATTAAGAACTTGAAACAGTTCCAATGAATCAAAAAAGTTATTAAGTTACGTGCAGTACTAAAATTTATTATATCAACTCGAGGCCAAGTATTTATTGGTAATTGCGAGTATTTATTCCTATGGGACGCATCAGAAACTTGAAATAGTTCTGAAGAATCAAAAAAATTACCATCTTAATTACGTCCAGCACTAAAAACTATGATATCAATTCGAGGACAAGTATTTTATTAGTAATTCGCAATTTTAACATTATGAAATCATATAAGAGCTGAGAATACTCATCCGGCTCAGAACGTTTTATCGAAATTACTAAAAAATCAAGAACCATAAAAAACTCCAAAATCTTGCTTTTCGACAATTAGAACGATACCAACCAATTTTTTCCAAACATATTCTGGCCCAAGGCACAGTGAAGTCGTAAGTTACTTTTCGAAAGCAGAAACTTATATAAGGAATCTTCTTACCCATGACTTTTTGGTAAAATGGCTAATCCAAAAAAATTACATCGAAGGGGAAAGCATTTGTTACTTAATGGTGGCAGAGACTTGTACTAAAAAATCAACAACCATAAAAAACCCCGAAATCTTGCTTTCCGATGATTAGAACGATACCAACCCATTTGTTTTAAACATATTCTGGCCCAAGGCACAGTGAAGTCGTAAGTTACTTTTCGATAGCAGAAACTTGTAAGGAATCTTCCTGCCCATGACTTTTTGGTAAATAGCTAATCCAAAAAAATCACATCGAAGGGGAAGTCATTTGTTACTTTATGGTGGTAGAGACTTAAAATCGATTCGTCTCCGATTTTAAGGATCCCCTGATTTCATTCACGACATTCGACGTCGATTGGATCGGTACAATTATGTTTAAATACTTGTTAAAAGTACTTGTCCGGCCCATCACTTTTTATTCAAATTGCTCATTCAAATCAAAATCAGGGCTCTTGAAACAGGGGAATACAAATCAGAGAATTGAGAAAAATCCATTCAGGTATTTCAACTTAATTCCATCAATTGTAAAAAAAATTTAACGGAACTTCCCTGTAATATACAAAGGATTTAATTGTGCAGTCATTAAAAAATAAACTTCGCACAATCAAAATTTATAGCTATCTAGGACAACCTCCCAGATTATATTGCAATGACGGCAATTTTTACTTTTCGTTTCTATTCGCGGAAAAATTCTATTTGGTATAAGAAGCAACGTATACTATTGCAGACTCTCGTACACAATTTGATTCAGTAGCCCCCTAGATTATATTGCAATGACGGCATTTTTTACTCTTCCTTGCTTTTAGGGCAAAAATTCTATATATTCGGCATAAGAAACAACCTATACTATTGCTGAGAACATTAAACTGATAATGAGTCGCATTTTAAAAAATCATCGAGTTCATTCACGTACACAATTTGATTCAGTAGCCCCCTAAATTATATTGCAATGACGGCATTTTTTACTCTACGTTTCATTTAGGGAAGAAATTCTATTCGGTATAAGAAACAACCTATACTATTGCTGAGACCATAAAACTGATAATACGTCGCATTCCAAGAAATTTTTGAGTTGATTATGGACATAATTTGAACAAGTTGAAATCATTATCAAACGTTGAGTATGACACGAGCGTTTCCTGGAATTCGAAGAAAATTTTCTTTTTACCATGATGGATCAGCGAGTCCCAAAAAAATTCAAAAATAGTCCCAATTGGGACTCAGGACTTTTTCCTGTGACGTCATGAGTCCCAAATCAGGAATCATTGTCCCGAGCAGGGTCTTTTTTTTGCGTCTGACCCTTGACAAAATTCTGGTCTCGCACCGAGTGAGGGTAAAAAAGTCCCATTGGGGATTCACTAGTGAGTCTTGCTCGTCCACTCGAATCCCAAATCCCGAGTCCAAATTGGTACTGCATTCGGAACTTTTTCCAGAGACTCGCTGATCCACCACGGTATATTAAGAGACGCGGTAGCGGCTGGTATTACTATTCCATCAAATTAACACATGGATCAACTTCATTGATTTTGATTTGAATGAGCAATTTGAATAAAAAGTGATGGGCCGGACAAGTACTTTTAACAAGTATTTAAACATAATTGTACCGATCCAATCGACGTCGAATGTCGTGAATGAAATCAGGGGATCCTTAAAATCGGAGACGAATCGATTTTAAGTCTCTACCACCATAAAGTAACAAATGACTTCCCCTTCGATGTGATTTTTTTGGATTAGCTATTTACCAAAAAGTCATGGGCAGGAAGATTCCTTACAAGTTTCTGCTATCGAAAAGTAACTTACGACTTCACTGTGCCTTGGGCCAGAATATGTTTAAAACAAATGGGTTGGTATCGTTCTAATCATCGGAAAGCAAGATTTCGGGGTTTTTTATGGTTGTTGATTTTTTAGTACAAGTCTCTGCCACCATTAAGTAACAAATGCTTTCCCCTTCGATGTAATTTTTTTGGATTAGCCATTTTACCAAAAAGTCATGGGTAAGAAGATTCCTTATATAAGTTTCTGCTTTCGAAAAGTAACTTACGACTTCACTGTGCCTTGGGCCAGAATATGTTTGGAAAAAATTGGTTGGTATCGTTCTAATTGTCGAAAAGCAAGATTTTGGAGTTTTTTATGGTTCTTGATTTTTTAGTAATTTCGATAAAACGTTCTGAGCCGGATGAGTATTCTCAGCTCTTATATGATTTCATAATGTTAAAATTGCGAATTACTAATAAAATACTTGTCCTCGAATTGATATCATAGTTTTTAGTGCTGGACGTAATTAAGATGGTAATTTTTTTGATTCTTCAGAACTATTTCAAGTTTCTGATGCGTCCCATAGGAATAAATACTCGCAATTACCAATAAATACTTGGCCTCGAGTTGATATAATAAATTTTAGTACTGCACGTAACTTAATAACTTTTTTGATTCATTGGAACTGTTTCAAGTTCTTAATACGTCCCATAGGAATGAATATTCCGACATACCAATAAATACTTGGCCTCGAAATGATATCATAAATTTTAATGCTGTACGTAACTTAGATGGAAACTTTTTCAATTCATTTAGTCATTCCTCCTTTATAATAAGAGAGAAGAATGGGGCATCGGTTTTGAAAATGTTTTCAAGCGAGATTTTTCGATTATTCACGTCTGCAATGTTTTCGAGTGGTGTATTCAAGATCTTACGTTTTATTTGATTTTTGTTCACTTTACAGAATAATTACAGATTTATAAAATTTTTTTTTAATATCATGTTTTTTGCTGATTCGTGAATTTTTTTCAATTGTGTTGAAATCATTTTTAGTAAGTTTAATCATTTTTTTATGGTTTGATTCATTAGAACTGTTTCAAGTTCTTGATGCGTCCCATAGGAATGAACATTCCGACATACCAATAAATACTTGGCCTCGAAATGATATCATAAATTTTAATGCTGTACGTAACTTAGATGGAAACTTTTTCAATTCATTTAGTCATTCTTCCTTTATAATAAGATGAGAAGAATGGAGTATCGGTTTTTAAAATGTTTCCAAGCGAGACTTTTCGGTTATTCACGTCTGCAATGTTTTTGAGTAGTGTATTTAAGATTTTCTCACGTTTTATTTGAATTTTTTTTCACTTTACAGAATAATGACAGATTTATAATTATTTTTTAAATATAATAATTTTCAGCAAGGTTCATGATTTTTTTTATGGGATATTTTTTTACACTTTTCTTTATGGTTTAATGTTTTTGCTCATTTGTCAATTTTTTTTTCAATTGTGTTGAAATATTTTTCAGGAAGGTTCATGATTTTTTTTATGTAATTTTTTTTACACTTTTATATGGAATTTATTTTTACACTTTTTTTTTATATGAAATATTTTTTTATTCTTATTTTTTTGTGGAAGTTTTTTTTACACTTTTTTTGATATCAGAAAACGAGGGACCATCAATGTACTTGTCCGAACCTTTTTTTCCCTAGGGGAATTTTTCGGTTTTATATCACGTCTTTTTTCTCAAAAGTTCCACAATCTTGTTTCGCTGGCTATAGGATTTTGGATTAAACATCTATGAGTTATTTTGTTATTACATTTTTACATATTGTATGTTGATTGTAGCGATATGTCTAACGTTAAAATTGTATATTGTGAACTCTTTTCCGCACCACCACAGAGGTAAAGTTTTAGGCGCGTTTTTTTTAACGTGGTATCCCCGAGAGGCCTAATCCACATCATATTACTTGCTAGTTCGTTGTGATTTCCGCCAAAGTTCGACAATTTTTGCAAGATGATATAACTAACCTGACTGGGATAATTGGTGATCAATGAAGATGAGATTCTACGAAAAAATAACAATGAACTCCCGATGCTGCATAAAGCAACTACAGTATCAATAATATTCTAAATAACGTCGTTACCCTGACGAATCGCGACACCGAATACTGGGTGTCAACTATCCAATTTTAGAACGAATTTATAAGTGCTGATACTTACTGCGTTTAATATTGTATTCCTAACCTAAACACGATACCAATAATGGATACTGAAAATTGCAGTATCTTTGGTAGTGTCCGTTAAGAGTCATCCGGTTTTGATCTCCGAACGGAGGGTGTCGACACCCGGTTTAAGTGTTGTTTAATTTTGAGGGGGGTGAAGATCTGGTTTGGGAAGGGAATCTGGAATATTCGAGGTGAAGGAAAAACGAAAGAAAAATATTTGAAGTCGACACAGTATTCAATTATATAAAAAGATAATAATAGGTCTTTATTCAATTAAATATAAAAATGAGAGGAGTTCGAAGCACAACCGAAATGAATATGGCGGATAACCGGCACGCGGTCGCCAATAATCGAAGTAACCCGAAAAGAGTCACGAAGAGCTTAAATAAGAATAACCGAAGTCGTAGTCCGAAAGAAATAGAAGTGCCGACGAATTCACTTACGAAAAACTCTAACGAAGTCCGGGCGTAAATCGGAGTTTAATTAAAGTGCACGCTCGTGAAGAAAGAAATATACCGTTTAGAAGAGCACGTTGAAGAGTTCGAAGAGCACGATAATTGAAGAGAACAATGCGTAGATCGAGGTGTACCGTGTCGCGGTCAGGCGCGAAGAGAGCGAGAAGGAAGGTAACCCGAAGTGTGCCGTGTGCAAATTCCTTGCGAATAGGCCGAAAATTAGAAGGATCGCGGAAATGATAAGAACGAAGGAGGGGAGAGATGTCCGGTCAAATCGCTGGCCACCGAACTCAAGCGAGAGACCCCCCGTGCACTGAGGACCCCACGCGAGAGGCCGGCGAACCCGAGAGTTTTCCAAACAAGTGTAGACACTTTTAAATCCGTTCTTCAATCGGATACTTCACACTCAATAAAGCGACACCCGAGCGACACCAAAAATTTCGATTTTTCTATTGGTTAGGGTACCTGCTTCTGTCTGATGAGAAACATGTCACGTTTTCAAACAATAAAATTGGAATAACTGATGGTGGTATTTATCCCGATTGACCACTTTCGTAATTGATTCTCATAGGGCACCGGAGTATATTCTATCATATGCGTGATGTGATGAACTTCGAGAAATTTTTTCGGATTAACAAGTAGCGTGGCTCTGCAATCTAGAAATAAATATCCGATGCTGTTTCTCTCATATCGTTGTACACAACGCTACGTCGGATAAGCATCCGATGGAAGTAAAAAGGTATAACAGAGAACTTGCAAAGTGAAATACATTTTGAAAAAAACAATAATTAATTAATCAACTATTATGTAGTATTCCGGTGTATAAGTAAAGTAATTTTTTCCATGAGTTGGAGGTGACTTTATACTTCACTTTCGTTCAATAAATCTATAAAAATATGAAAAATGATTTAATAATAGATCACAAATATTCTAACTTCAACTGCGATGCTAAATTCATTCTCGAAGTAGGAAAAACATATAAGAATCTCTGGCGTTCCCAGGCCATGTTTTCTTTAGAATTGTTGTGTCATCAACGTTCATCCAGGACGAACGGCCATGTCGGATCATGCACGTATAATGACCTGTAGTAACATGTTCACCATGATGAAATATCGCGCTTATAACTTTAAACGTCTGCCCGCATAATTTAATCTTTGAGCTCGGCACAGCCTTGATTTTGCATTGTTTTTTTGTTCGCTTACCTGTTCTAGAATCAACTGCTGGTAACGCTAATCGAATTACCAGTATCTTTGAGACTGAGCTCAAAGAGTAGCGCACATCCCTTTTCTGTGCAGAACAATTATCGCAAGGAGTATCAGCTGATTTCCATTGTGCTAAATTGCGATCAATTACTTCCTGAAGGGTTAATGTTGTATGCGTGTTGAACACGTCTATGGTCAAGAGATTTCTATGTTCTTCTGTTAAAGTACTCGTATATCCGCAGGCTTTACAAAGAATTTTTGTAAAAAGTTGACATTGTACAAGTGCTCTTATGGATGGCACAACTTGACATACAGCATTGAAAAAATGTGATGCATCTTGTTGAATAGATTGAATGAATTCATCACCGATAAATTTTCGAACTTCATTCAAAGCGATAGGGGGGTTATTCTTCGTTTTATTAATTTCCAATGCAATTGACAGAGGTCGACAATCATTCGTTTTCTGAACCAATTTTACAATAGACTGACAGTTAAAAAGACATTGAATGACACTATTAGCATAACAAGATATCCCATCAATGTTCAAAAACCCGGTAATAATATTTTCCGGCCGATTACATGTTATGTCGTCCTGTATTTGCACATCTGTAATTCCTTTAGGCACGGCCCAAATGACATCTCGTGTTTTAGGTCCACGAGTGTCTGGAATTTTTATGTCGTCAAGATCGGGTCGATACAACTTTCTTAATCTATTGTACTCACTAATACACAAGGGATTGGCATGAATCGAAAATGGGTCGAAATTTATTAGATGTAAACCATCGAGAGAAGTTACTCGTGACAGACCTACATAAATTTGGCCACAGCTGAATATGGAGTTTCCGCAATCCATAACAACATATTTTAAACTCAATCCTTGACTTTTATGGAACGAAATAGCATAACTAACACATAAAGGAAATTGTCTCCTAGTTACGTATACGCCGTCCATAACTTCGAACTTAACAGTTACACGCTCTATATCGTATTGCGCACCATTGACGAGTTTGATTGTGACTCTCTCAATCGCACTTTTGTCCAAAAATTCGGAAACTGAAAGTACCTCGCCGATTGTTCCATTCACGAGACCTGTTGTGACATCGATATTCCGTCGAAGCATAACTTTTGCACCGATTTTTATAGGAATAACTCTAGCAAGCCCTGCCGTTTGACTTATGTCATCCTCCCATCTGTGTAAAATCTTTGTAACCCTAGATTTGAAGGATGGTTTATCGATTAAATCTTCAGCTATTAAGTTAATTTCCTTTGACGCGATCCGATCTAGCATCGCCTCATTCAATACATCACACATTCGATTTGTAGGCATTAAGCAAACTACGTCCGTTGGTAATTTACTTATAAAATCGCATAATTCGCTAATTCTATCAGGAATATTTGAAGATATCAATTCAATTTTTCGTGACTCCAACATCTGGACACTTTCGGGATCTATGCAACCCAAGCGGATTTTTGAGAGCATTTCTCGATACGATGAATCATTTTTTTGACGCATGTTAATAGTCAGTTCATCGTATTTAAATAAATTGCCCCACAGATCTGTGGTACCCAACGATCCAATCAATTTTTCAACCTTCTCTTTCGAAAGTTTCATGAACACTGGTTCTTCCCGAACGGGTGGTAACTGTAAAAGATCACCAAAAACTATGATATGTTTTTTTCCGAACCAACCATCTTCAACGTCAGCGGTGTTGAAAATTTCTGTCAATCTAAGGTGAATGTACATTGAAGTGATGTTTGAAACCATAGATATTTCGTCAATAATGATAAGATCAACGTTTTTTAAATTGTCTCTAATGACTTCTAAAGCTGCATCCGACAGCTCCTTATATTTTGGTGTTTTATTGTGCTCAACGGGCAGTTGAAACAACCTATGCAAAGTTAGTCCGTCTATGTTGAAGGCAGCTATCCCAGTGGGTGCGGTTACAGCGGAATCCTTACCTTTGACTTGCTTAAGCCAACAAGTCAGGGTCTTTATTAAGAAACTTTTGCCTGTTCCACCCTCTCCACTCACATACAATCGAAGTATTTCACGAGAATCTATTGTATTGGTAACTGAATCGAATATGCGTTTCTGGTCTGCATTCAATTCTTCAATCATTTTTGTAACATTAAGCTCTTTATGAGCTTCATTCGCGCCTAAATTGACGAAATCTTTCATGGCTTCATCCGCTTCGATGGGATCGCACCCATGTGGAACCTTATCTAAATCGGGATGACTTTCTTCGTCCTTTTCCATTTCATCAATTTTTTGCTGAATCAAATCTTTCATTTCTTTCGTGTCTTTCGCAATTTCCGTTAAACGTTCATGATATTCAGCGGCCGTTGTCAAGGTAGCCTGCACTGAAACATATGACGCAGTATATGTGTCTTGACCATTCTTAAGCTCGGTCACACATCGCCATGGTTGGAACAATAACAACAACGTGTGAAAGTAATTTTCAGGATTTGTTAAGGGATCATGATGATAATGATTAATTAAATATCCGCGTTCACGTTTTCGCAGATACGAGCCTGGTTTAAGTTTATAAAATACAACGTCTTTTCGTTGAGGCATGGTTTTTACTATGTCATACCACTTTGCATAATCGTAAAGACATACATCATTCAATTCAGCGGGTCTCCTTGGATAATTTTCAATCAAGCCTTCGTAGAAAATATCCGTAGATTCTGCGTCCATGGTTTCTACTACTTTGCGGGGTTTGACCCGCCGACTTCTGACAATGTTAATGTCAACCCACCTGATAACAGTGTCTGGATCTGTCATAAACAACGGATACCCCAACAATCTATCTGCTGCTTCGAGTGAACCACATTCTCGATTATTCAATGCACGTAATCCAATATTCCATAGCCTACTGGCTACAGATTTTGTGCTGTTAATTTGTTCGAAAGTCTCTCCGACATGTGTTTTTTCTGATTTTGACATATACTTGGTAAGATACCGAGCTAAGGATGACGATTTTTCTCCTACAAATGAGATGTCCATATTACCCTCCCATACCGTTAATACAGCAGGGTTGTAGTTATTTATGTTAACTTCGTCAAGACTACGGGGATTATCATATAATTGGCATTTTGATTTTAAATTTCGCCTCCCAGCAATCGAGGTTTGAACATCTCTGATAATCCATTCGTTAGTCACCGGTTTTGGGAATGCAAAACGACAAACTTTACGAGTACCACCCTTACCTTTCTCTCCAACCGATTTACTACGCATGCAATAAGAATTGTGATGGTGATACTGGTGGGTGGTGACTCGACGATACAGCACGGGTGAAACATTCGGATTCGGTATTCTGGAGGTCACATACGTTTTAATGAAGTCAGCGACTTCTTCGTTCGAACTTTTTCCAAGAACAGGGGCACCCTCTATCCATATGAGAAAATGAAAATGTATCATACCTCTTCCCTGATATTCTCTCCTTATGACAAAATGTATAACTTTTCCGATGGGACGGTCGTCTGATTGAAGGAACTTTTTGATTGCCTCGAATTCGTTATTTATAAATATTGCAGCTGATATTGGATCGGCTGCTACGAGTTCACTCAATGATTTTTCGCTTCCAAGTGAGGGGTTCCTCTCTCGTAAAAATTCGGCTAGCCTATCCCATTGCCACTTACTCGGACTTACTGTGAAAAACCATGTTGGAGGTCCATAATGAAGAAGCATACAATTCAAAGTACTGCGCGGTCTTTTCCAAAACTGTTCGGTATTCGGAAGTTTAGAAAATATTGTGGATAAATTCCCTTCCAGCTCTCCTTTTTTCAATTGATCCAAGTAAGAAGCAGAAGTATATCGCACGCGTCCATCGCTAACGTTAAGTCTATGGTATATACCACTTGACAATTGTCGAATAGTTTGAGCATTTAAAAGAAAGAACAAATATTGTTGATTTAATCGAAATTGATTATTTCGTGACAGAATTCGCAATTTCGCATATTCAAATGACGAAAGATGAACAGGCCTTTCTTCATGCTCTCCATTAATACCATCAGGATATTCACACGGAAAACACAACAAATCCAAAAATTTGTACCGATTGTCTAGTGGTTCAGCGTGAACCTTCAACATCTGATAAAGTTCCGTGGCTGTTTTATTTTCCTTCGGAGCGTGCATCTGATGAATGGTGTACTGTTCATAATAACAATCAGATGGTGTCATTCGTGTCAACAAAGCTTCCACGCGGCCATCTATCTGCTTGTTTGCACCTACTTTTTGAATACCGTCACCTTGTTGATGGTTTTTTTCTCGCCCATCAAGGTTGTTATCTGGGTCATCAACATCTTCATCACTATCACATTCTTGGGATATTTGAAATTCTACTTCACGTAAATCTGTGTCCAGCAAATCTGAACATCGCTGGGGTAAATTTATTTCACTATATATGATGTTGCGTTCTTTCAGACACAAAAGGGAACGAAATACTTTTTGTTTGTTTACAATTGATTCCCAAACTTGTTTACTTTTGGTTGGAACGCCACGAACTAACATGTATAGTTCATGATCTGAGTTAATTGCTTTTGTCGGAGGACAAATTTTTTCCAATGTTTTTTCTAGCGGTAAAGGTAAGTGGAAAGCTCGTCCCTGAGCTTTACTTAACATTTTGCGATGTGGGATATTTTTTTTATGTACAGTACCCATCTTTACTACTGTTTGAAATTCTTTTGCTCTCTGTATCAAAATTTTTTCAAATTCATTCAAATCTTTGAGAGGGTCAGGCATGGGTCGAACGTATAAATTGTTAAGAACACATGTGGGAGGAATAAGACCAGCGCGGAGCTTGGTTAAACAATACTGACAGATGTAATCTGAATCACAGTCTTTGTGACTGGCAGTGAAGAGCTTCAAATCATCCCAAATCTGCCCCACTGGAACGACGCGTAAGTTATCAAGTTTCCTGACATCGTTCAAGCAATAAAGCCTTTGACACGAGAGGCAAGGAAAACGTGGCAGGTTTAATGCTTTTTTCTGAAACGATTGAAATGCGTTGGAATACTTCCGATGTATGGCATCTTCGTCCAATAATATTTCATCAGTAGTTTGGAAATGGGTTGCATTTTCTTTTGCTTCTTCCGCAAATTTTTGTAAATTTTTAACATTCATCGTATCCAAAGCAATATCAATCTCTTTAACTTTTTGTAGTAACGCTGATACGGTATAAAATAATCGCTTAATCAACCTTACTTGTGGAAAATGTGGTGATAAGAATTCTAAACACAACAACAATGATTCGCAGAGAGAAGGCTGTATATAGCATGCTTGACTATGACCCAACATATTGTCAGTGTGTTTCACTGTACATTTGCGAATTTTAGGTAAGACTGTTCTCAATCTGCGCACAGAAATATCACGCATGATGGTCAAGAACTTTTCAAACTTAATCAAAACAATATCGTCCGGAGCTCTGCAATGCTCGGAACAACCCCATGCCCGATATCTACGGCGAGTCTTTTTTGTGACGATTAACGGGAGCACATTCATTGCTTTAGATTCGACATTCAAAGCAATAGGCTCGATAAATTTTCGGGGATAAACGTAAGCAGTTTCTTCGTAGTAAGGTTCAGACGGTGCTGTATGTTTCCTAATAGAGCCGCATAGTGCAACTATTCGACTACTCATATCACCATTCGATACCGCTGCTTCAAGCGTTAAGCAAATTTCAGCTCTGCGTTTTAGCTTTTGCAGCGCTTGCCTGAGGGTGAAAATCTTTTTACCTCTGAATCTTAAATTCCATTTAATAATACGCTCAGCTTCGAAAAGACATTCGCCGACCGAATGCAAACGTAATATTTTCATCAGTCGACTCACGTACTCTCCTCTAGTAGTCGGCATTTTTATGGTATCATTAGTTTCACGAATTCGGTAATACTTCCGGGATAATGATTTAGCCGTTTGTAACTTTAGTTTTATATCCACGCGCTTTTGAATTTGCCGGTATTCTTTTTTATTTGCATTGGACTTGATAGAAGTTGGAGCTATAACTTTTAGACGTTTTGAAGGGTTTTTAGGCACCGCATCGATTGAAATTGAAATTTTTCGCTTTCTACAATGATTCGTCCCAAGACTTTTTTTTACAATATGCCTAGTTGTAGCTGATAGCAGAAGTTTCGCTTGTTTCTGCGGATTATCGAATGATCTATCGATGGGAATTATAGTTTGACAATTTTTTCCGAGATCAATAGATTTGCCCTGGTTTATTTCAAGTGGAATGCCACTGAAAATCGAATGTTTCAATAGTTCTTGATGATTCTCAACCACAACTTCACTTGCGATGGAATTTCTACACCTTTTGTCATATTCACGATTATTCATGTTAATTTCAACTAGAGGTCTTTTACAACTCGTTTTATTCAAATTTTCTTGATTTTGTATATTCTGAGAACCAATAACAAACTTCGTTTCTCTTATCTTATCACGTTGAGTCTCAATCGAAGCTGTAACTTTGGAAATTATCAATTTTTCGTAGCTGGAGCATTTATTTATTTCGGCCTTGATAGGACATTTCAGATTAATTAACTTCGCAGGCGCTGTTAATTGCGGTATAGCAGAAACCATAGAAGTATGACAAGGAAACGCTATTTTCTCTTTTACTTGACTCGAATCTGGTACTCGATAGTTTTGCACTACATGTTCATGCGGAGGATAGTTTTCGTCCATATTAGTCTGCTTTTGACTTGCCGTATTACCGTTTACAGAATCGGGAACTTTTGTTACGACTTGGGAATTTTGAGGGTGCTTAATTTTTTGTCGTTGAATTTTTTTATCCAATGATTTATGTTTTCGTCTCTTCAACTGTTCTAATGAACAAATTCTAATAGAATTCCCTTCCTTAACTGTACATGGAAAATGACTGATTACTGCCGTGTCGAATATTTTCAATAAGTGTTGGCGCATATTCTTCACATCATACTCTATTTTCTCTGGGTTTACGCCAAAAAAAAGTGATGTAGCAAAAGCAATAGCAAACACGCCACAGTCACTAGAATTTGGTTGATTTGTCACAACTGGGAATTTGACGGTACGTTGATCGAATGGGTAGTTCGGAAACAGACCCTTAAGATACGTCTTATGATTTAGATGCAAGTGTTTCCTGTTGAGTGAATCATAAATAGAAATAGAGTGGGTATCGTAATATGAACACACCCAGTGCCCTCCTGCATTGTTGGGTCCATCTGCGCTATGCAAAATTTGAATAAATTTACAATCACCACTTTTAGCATCAATATTATGGGGTAATTGTACTTTCCATGTTTCCTGCATAACAAATTCGGAATTTGAATGTTCTGCTAAAAGTCGACCAAAAGTGTCGATGTGATCCCCAGTGAGCCACTCACCTCTGGCTATAATATGTCGATCTTCGATCTTTAATGTGTTCATATTTATATTTGGAATAGCTAATAGCCAATTGAAGTACAGCGCCCGTAGCAGCTTTCAATATAATGGACGTAGCAGCTTTTGATATATGCACGGAGCAGCTTTTGATGTAGCGCACGAAGCAGCTTTTGTTGTAGCGCACGAAGCAGCTTTCGGTATAACGCACGAAGTAGCTTTTAGTATAGCGCACGAAGTAGTTCTTAGTATAGCGCACGAAGCAGCTTTTGGTATAACGCACGAAGCAGCTTTTGGTATAGCGCACGAAGCAACTTTCGGTATAGTGCACGAAGCAGGTTTTAATATAGCGCACGAAGCAGCTTTCGGTATAGTACTCCCAGCGGCTGTTTAAAAAAATGGTAGAGAAACAGACAGAAAAAAGTTAGGTGCGAAGACGAAAACAAAGGCCTCTCCGTGAAACGTCTTCTGGAGTCGGGAAAACCTGCACATAAAAAATCAAACCTCCTAGAAAATAACACGACAAATCATAAAATACGGTGTTGTTGTTTTCTGTCATTGGTTAACCAAAATGTGTCACAACAAATGTGCTGATGTTGATATGAGCTACTATGAAAATAAGTATTCGGCGCAATTTATCAGAAAATGATTTATTAAATCAGAACAAAAGTTTCCGCTTACGCATTTTTTCGTTTTGAAATGAAATATCATTCATATACACGGTCTATATGTAAAAAAACAATCATTCTGAAATTAAAATATTGCAGTAGGTTTAATATACTCGACATATATATGAGGTATTCCACGTCAAACCGGTGGACTATTTCCCTCACCCTCGCCGATTTGGTTAATTATTTTTTATATGATTATGTGAAGTCTAAAAGACACCCTGGAATTTTTTCAGATTTTTCTGAACAGCCATTTTTGAAAAAAAAATAAAAAATCCAAAAAAAGCCTCTTCATAAAAATCTGAAAAAATTCCTAATAATCGCTGATTATATGCCAAACACTTTAAGCTACCGCCCATGGTGGAAGAACGATTTTTTATTTGTGTTAATCGGCTAATAACGTAGAAAAAATGCCGAAAAACACTTACTCTGGCCCGATAGTTGAATACTTTCGTACCCAAACATTTTTCTGGGATATTTCAGATCAGGACGAAACAAAAAAAATTGAGCCAGGCAAAAAGTTAAGGTATTCATTCAATAGTTTTATTCAATTTTATTAAATGATGTGTGAATCTATTTTTTTCCAACTTTAGAAATAGATCCTTCCATGACCGGTGTAACAGCTTCGAGAATTCTACGTAAAATCTTATTATATTGGGAATTCGTAACAACTAGCTGATCAAGGTCCATATTTTTCATTTGATTGTTTGAAAATTGTGACGAAAATTAGTTTGAGGTACCCAAATATTCAACTATTCGGCCGGAGTAAGTGTTTTTCGGCATTTTTTGAATTTTTTCAACGTTATTAGCCGATTAACACACAGAAAAAATCGTACTTCCACTATAGGCGGTAGCTTAAAGTGTTTGGCAGATGATCAGCGATTTTTAGAAATTTTTTCAAATTTTTAAAAAGGGGCTTTTTTTTGGATTGTTTGGATTTTATTTATTTTTTTTTCAAAAATGACTGTTCAGAATAATCGGAAAAATTTCCAGGGTGTCTCATACTTCAAAAATTCATATAAAAAATAATTAACCAAATCGGCGAGGGTCAGGGAAAAAGTCCGCCGGTTTGACGTAGAATACCTCATATACACCCGAAATTTCAATACATCCTTTACACGGTTCATCGATACACCCGTTACACGGTTTAGAGATACACATCTTTAAACGGTTATAAAAATTGAACGGTTGATCTGAGCTACTTGGCTCTAGGAACTTTGTTTGTAGGGAATTTTATTCTCCACAAAAATGTGTTAGCGGCATATCTGTTAAAATTTTTTTTCGGGGATGTGAAACAATATTCAACGGAGTTTTTTTATTACATGTTATTCTTGTGGAAAATCGAAACACGCAGTGCGCCGGCCCAAAAAATGTTATTTTGAGCTTTCCTTTTGACTAACTCAGTCTTTTGGCATAATATAGAGAGCTTGTGGAGCTTAGAAAAAATGGATTTCTTCGATACACGTTAATCTTTAAAGGGTCACAACTATTAAACGGTGTATCTGGGCTATTAAGCTCTAGGAACTTTTTTTGTAGGGCATTTTATCTCCACAAATATCTGAGCTATTAAGCTCTAAGAAATTTATTTGTAGGGAATTTTATTCTCCACAAAAATATGTAAGCGGCATATCTTATGAAAAAATATCGCTAGGTGATTGTGGTGGTTACATATATCGGGTGTTATATATAGTTGCTGTGTAACAGTGCCGTGTAAATATAGTCACAGACTATGCTCAACTGTACAAATTTTATATCGCAGACTACACAGATATTGTGGCGTTATTTTTCCAATTGACTCATTAGCGACAAGCATCTATTTTTATCAATTTTGATCCGGCAATCACCGAATAACATGAACGAACGAAAGGTTTGCAAAAAAAATCAAAAATTAATCAGTTAGCCCGAATTATTTACAATTTTCATGCTAAAAAGGTTTGATTGAGGTCAATCGACTCGGAATTGTTTGGAGGTAACGAATATATGCGTTGAAACGTTTGTTCAATCCTAATTTGCGTAAAAAAAAATATTAGATAAATGTTTCATTATCGGCCATATCACCCACAACAGTTAGCCCCTAAAAATTTGTTTCCCTGTAAAATTTTATAACAGCAATCTGTTCATAGTCGTTTGGTGGAGATTTTGGACCAATCAAAACGTTTGTTTGGACTAATTAAACATTCTCTTTTTGTTTTCGGAAACGTAACTCAAACGATCGTTTGTGTTAACCCAAAACGGGAATGTAAAATTAGTGTGGTGATCGTGAATGTGTAGAACTTTGATAAGTTTTTCATTTTTTTTTTTTTTAATTTAATGTTATTAATTGGAAGAAGGACTTTTCAACTATGCTGCGAAAGCGGGAAGGTTTAATAGATGAATTTTCCATTTTAAGTTGACTATTTTTATTCACCCGTAACGAAGCATATTGAACAAATGTTCCTTCAGACAATAATCGTTTGGAGGTGATGAAACTCAATATCAATAAGCATCAATTTTTATCGATTTTGATCCGGCAATCGCCGAATAAGATGAACCAACGAAAGGTTTGCAAAAAACACTTAAAAATTATACACGTCCAAACTCGGCCAAATTCACAGAGGTCCCGGAATAATGTCGTCCACAAATCCTTTCGGCTAATGTCACATTCCACAATTGTGCGCGGTGGGCTATTCATATTTAGCCTCCATATTTTTACTTTTTCAAATTTTTTTGACGCAAATTGTTTTCCGGTCGTTCCATGGTGTTCGTTGATCGATTTAAACGTTTAATTGATGAAATGAACGTCAAAAATCAGAAATGAAAAATTCATCAGCGAGCCCCAATTTTTCACAATTTTCATGCTAAAAAGGTTCAAGTAGGGCCAATCGACGCGGAATAGTTTGGAAGTGACGAACATACGCGTTTAAACGTTTGTTTGATCCTAATTTGCGTGAAAAATGAAATAAAACATATTCGATAAATGTTTCATTATCGGCCATATCATCCATAACGGTTAGCCCCTAGAAATATGTTTTCCTGTAAAATTTCAACAGCAATCCGTTCATAGTCGTTTGGTAAAGATTGTTGGACCAATCAAAACGTTTGTTTGGACTAATTGAACATTTTGTTTCTGTTTTCGGAAACGTAACTCAAACGAACGTTTGTGTTACCCAAAACGGGAATGTAAAATTAGTGTGGTGATCGTGAATGTGTAGAACTTTGATAAGTTTTTCATTTTTTTTCAAATTCTATGTTATTAATTGGAAGAAGGACTTTTCAACTATGCTGCGAAAGCGGAAAAGTTTAATAGATGAATTTTCCATTTTGAGTTGACTATTTTTATTCACCCGTAACGAAGCATATTAAACAACCGTTTCTTCAGACAATAATCGTTTGGAGGTGATGAAACTCAGTATTAATAAGCATAAATTTTTATCGATTTTGATCCGGCAATCACCGAATAAGATGAACCAACGAAAGGTTTGCAAAAAAACACTTAAAAAATGTACACGTCGAAACTCGGCCAAATTCACAGAGGTCCCGGAATAATGTCGTCCACAAATCCTTTCGGCTAATGTCACATTCCACAATTGTGCGCGGTGGGCTATTCATATTTAGCCTCTATATTTTTATTTATTCAAATTTTTTTTACGCAAATTGAATTCCGATCGTTTCATGGTGTTTGTTGATCGATTGAAACATTTGTTAGATGAAATAAACGTCAAAAATCAAAAATGAAAAATTCATCAGTCAGCCTCGATTTTTTTTTTTAATTTTCATGCTAAAAAGATTTGAGTAGGGTTAATCAACGCGGAATCGTTTGGAGGTGACGAATATACGCGTTAAAACGTTTGTTTGATCCTAATTGGCATGAAAAATAAAAAAAAAGATATTTTATTTAAAATGTTTTATTATCGGCCATATCACCCATAACAGTGAGCCCCTAAAAATATGTTTCACTGTAAAATTTCAACAGCAATCCGTTTATAGTCTTTTGTTGAAGATTGCTGGACCAATTGGAACGTTTGTTTGGACTAATTGAACATTTTCTTTCTGTTTTCGGAACCGTAACTCAAACGAACGTTTGTGTTAACCCAAAACGGGAATGTAAAATTAGTGTGGTGATCGTGAATGTGTAGAACTTTGATAAGTTTTTCATTTTTTCTTTTTAATTCAATGTTATTTATTGGAAGAAGGACTTTTCAACTTTGCTGTGAAAGCGGAAAGGTTTAATAGATGAATTTTCCATTTCGAGTTGACTATTTTTATTCACCCGTAACGAAGCATATTGAACAACCGTTTCTTCAGACAATAATCGTTTGGAGGTGATAAAACTCAGTATTAATAAGCATAAATTTTTATCGATTTTGATCCGGCAATCACCGAATAAGATGAACCAACGTAAGATTTGCAAAAAAACACTCAAAAAATGTACATGTCGGAACTCGGCCAAATTTACAGAGGTCCCGGAATAATGTCGTCCACAAATCCTTTCGGCTAATGTCACATTCCACAATTGTGCGTGGTGGGCTATTCAGATTTAGCCTCCATATTTTTATTTATTCAAATTTTTTTTACGCAAATTGAATTCCGATCGTTTCATGGTGTTTGTTGATCGATTAAAACATTTGTTAAATGAAATAAACGTCAAAAATCAAAAATGAAAAATTCATCAGTCAGCCCCAATTTTTCACAATTTTCATGCTAAAAAGGTTTAAGTAGGGCCAATCGACGCGGAATAGTTTGGAGGTGACGAATATACGCGTTAAAACGTTTGTTTCATCCTAATTAGCATGAAAAATGAAAAAAAAGATATCCAATAAATGTTTCATTATCGGCTATATCACCCATAACAGTTAGCCCCTAGAAATATGTTTCCCTGTAAAGTTTAAACAGCAATACGTTCATAGTCGTTTGGTAAAGATTGTCGGACCAATCAAAACGTTCGTTGGGACTATTTTAACAATTTCTTCCTTTTTTCGGAAACGTAACTCAAACGAACGTTTGTGTTAACCCAAAACGGGAATGTAAAATTAGTGTGGTGATCGTGAATGTGTAGAACTTTAATAAGTCTTTCATTTTTTTTTTTAAATTCAATGTTATTAATTGGAAGAAGGACTTTTCAACTATGCTGCGGGAGCGGAAAGGTTTAATAAATGAATTTTCCATTTGAAGTTGACTATTTTTATTCACCCGTAACGAAGCATATTAAACAACCGTTTCTTTAGACAATAATCGTTTGGAGGTGATGAAACTCAGTATTAATAAACATAAATTTTTATCGATTTTGATCCGGTAATCACCGAATAAGATGAACCAACGAAAGGTTTGCAAAAAAACACTTAAAAAATGTAAACGTCGAAACTCGGCCAAATTCACAGAGCTCCCGGAATAATGTCGTCCACAAATCCTTTCGGCTAACGTCACATTCCACAATTGTGGGCGGTGGGCTATTCATATTTAGCCTCCATATTTGTACTTTTTCAAATTTTTTTAACGCAAATTGTTTTCCGGTCGTTCCATGGTGTTCGTTTATCGATTTGAACGTTTGATTAATGAAATGAACGTCAAAAATCAGAAATGAAAAATTCATCAGTCAGCCTCAACTTTTTTTTTACAATTTTCATGCTAAAAAGGTTAAATTAGGGCCAATCGACGCGGAATTGTTTGGAAGTGACGAATATATGCGTTAAAACGTTTGTTTGATCCTAATTTGCGTGAAAAATGAAATAAAACATATTCGATAAATGTTTCATTATCGGCCATATCACCCATAACGGTTAGCCCCTAGAAATATGTTTTCCTGTAAAATTTCAACAGCAATCCGTTCATAGTCGTTTGGTAAAGATTGTTGGACCAATCAAAACGTTTGTTTGGACTAATTGAACATTTTGTTCCTGTTTTCGGAAACGTAACTCAAACGAACGTTTGCGTTACCCAAAACGGGGATGTAAAATTAGTGTGGTGATCGTGAATGTGTAGAACTTCCATAAGTCTTCCATTTTTTTTTTTAATTCAATGTTATTAATTGGAAGAAGGACTTTTCAACTATGCTGCGAGAGCGGAAAGGTTTAATAAATTAATTTTCCATTTCGAGTTGACTATTTTTATTCACCCCTAACGAAGCATATTGAACAACCGTTTCTTTAGACAATAATCGTTTGGAGGTGATGAAACTCAGTGTAAATAAGCATCAATTTTTATCAATTTTGATCCGGCAATCACCGAATAGGATGAACCAACGAAAGGTTTGCAAAAAAACACTTAAAAAATGTACACGTCTAAACTCGGCCAAATTTAGAGGTCCCGGAATAATGTCGTCCACAAATCCTTTCGGCTAATGTCACATTCCACAATTGTGCGTGGTGGGCTATTTAGATTTAGCCTCCATATTTTTACTTTTTCAAATTTTTTCTACGCAAATTGATTTCCGGTCGTTTCATGGTGTTTGTTGATCGATTAAAACATTTTTTCGATGAAATGAACGTCAAAAATCAAAAATGAAAATTCACCAGTTAGCCCCAATTTTCCACAATTTTCATGCTAAAAAGGTTTAACTAGGGCCAATCGACGCGGAATTGTTTGGAAGTGACGAATATACACGTTAAAACGTTTGTTCGATTCTAATTCGCGTGAAAAATGAAAAAAAAACATATTCGATAAATGTTTCATTATCGGCCATATCACCCATAACGGTTAGCCCCTCGAAATATGTTTTCCTGTAAAATTTTAACAGCAATACGTTCATAGTCGTTTGGTAAAGATTGTTGGACCAATCGAAACGTTTGTCGGGACTATTTTAACAATTTCTTCCTGTTTTCGGAAACGTCACTCAAACAAACGTTCGTGTTAACCCAAAACGGGACTGTACGATTTGTGTCGTAATATCGAATCCGTAAACATTTTTCTGTTTTCTTATTGATTTTTTACGGTATATTTAAAAAAAAAAAAATAACAGTGATAATGGATTTTATTCCAAATCACTTGCTTGCATTGTCAGTAAAACATTTCTCTTCAAAACGCTCAAATTCCTTGATTTTACGTTAACAGTCATTATAGATTATTCAAACCCACTTTTTTATTGCCAACAACTTTTTTTCTCAATAACATCCCAATTGCCGAGGAAATTTTTATTCAAATAATGCTCAAATTCCTGAACTGTACATTTTCTAAATAAAAAGATCGTATTTCTGGTGACAGAATAATTCAATTGTAACCGCGTGATAGAAATGCATATGAAATTTTCGTTACCTTTTATCGATGAGCGGATTGGCTTTGCGCAGTGATAACAAAACAGCTGATTCTCTAACACCTTCACTTCTTCTTGATCTTCCTTACTCTTTGGATAGGACAAGTATGAAGATAGATTATCTGTGAAAAAGTAATTTTATTTTCACATAGTCAAGAGAACAAACAGCATCAGATACTATATAAAAAATCCATTTTATGACTTGGTTAATTTTCATAACTTTGACGTTTTTTTCCAAGTAAAGAAATAATTTTTAATATGCTTGTTACTTCAATAATATAGGAAGCAATGAAATATATATGACAATTGCAACAAAAAATGAGCAATAAAATAAATTAAAGCTTTTTCATAATTTCAACCACTACGTAGAATAATGTCCTCTGTTTTGTATCTTGTAATAAAAAAAATTATGCTTGCAACTTCAATAATATGGGAAGCAATGAAATATATATTAATATTGCAAAATGAGCAAGAAAATTAATTAGAGCTTTTCCACAATTTCAACCACTACGTAGCGTAATATCCTTCGTTTTGCGTTCCGGCAATTAAAATTGTAATGAAAAAATAATGAATAAACTTACTTGCAGATTGTACAACCAAATAGTGTATCTCCTATATTGTTTAAAGAAGTTTGTAACGCTAAAGATGACACTGATAAATTATCACTGAAATGATTCCACTTCCAATATCGTGAGATTATGGATGTAATTTTATTTGTAGATCTATATAAGTTAGATTTTTTGGGAGTTGATAATAATCTTACGCACGGTAGTGAAATTAAGATTTTATCAAAGTCGGATTTTTCGGGTCGTGATGATAGTCTTACTCGCGGAAGTGAAAATGATGATGTTGCGTGTCCTGATGACAAAACAAAATAATAACGAACAAATAGCTACAAAGAAAGATAAACTTTTTGTTTTCACACATGTTCATTTGTTTTTTCTTCTTCACAGCACTGAGCTGAAGAAGCTGACGTGAGATGGCGGTAGCTAACAAAAAGTTTTTTTATGCACCAAATGACTGATGACTCAATATATGGAATAGAAAAATATAATTTTCATTCACAATTAAACAATTTTGAGGAAAATAGTTATACAGCAAAAAAATTTTGAATCGAAAAAAAATTCGGCTCTCCGAGTGAGGCTTGATCCCTGGACCTTCGGGGTCCGAGCCTGGAACGCTACCAACTGCACTACCAGACATTTGATAATTACTGTACAACAAAACTTATATATAAATAGTAATTTACGACTTATATACGAACCTACCTACAATAAAAAAATTTTCATGTCAATATTATGAAACAAACGTTGTAAAATCAACGGAACAAAGACTATCAAACAATCTTGAGACGATTGGCATTAAAAATATTGAAAAAGTCGAAAAAATAGGGGGGCTCAGTTTGGGTAACCCAACATTACTCTGCTTTTTCATTTATTAATCTTATGTTTTTTTACAACTATCATCTCACGATGATACATAAAACTTATGATTAAGTGGAAGATGGTCAATGCCATCTAGTGAAAAAAAATATTTCATCAGAAAACACGCGAAACAAAGCTCATACGTTGATGACAAATGACAGAAGAAAACTAGTCTTCACTTGTTCATAAGCACGCAGCAGGGCAAGAAGTAAGTAAAATTTATATGACATATTAAGTTTTTATTATAATTTTTTTATATTTTATAAATGGTATAAGCTATACAGGAGTGGAAAAGACTATCTCATTACCGAAATCCAGACAATTGTCACCGAGTTAAAGGGCCGGGTGTCAATTTCGCTCACAGTTTTGTGTCAAAGTTGTTTCTATCTCGATAACGAGATAGTTTTTTTTCCACTCCTGTGTAGCTTATACTATTTTTCATTACAAGTACGCAGAAAATTTGACTTTCGTAAAACGGATTTTAACTTATTTCTGCAAAGTTGTGGTGAAAATGTGTTTTATTTCAAATTTTTAATCGTTTTCTGAATGTATCGATTACAGAAATAATCAACAAAAGATGCCAGGATCCACCAATATGGAAGAAGAAACAATTTCTCAGCGGGTAGAAAATGGGAACGAGGAGAGTCGACCTGATGGTCAGGAAGAGGTTGAAAAGAAAAAAAATCGTGAGTAAAATAAAATTCTTATTGGAAAAATCCGAAACTCGGCGAGCCTCGGACCGGCAGACGACAGAACTGTCAATGTACTTGTCCCAAGACTCTTACGAGTTTCCTGAAAAATTATATCGTAAATGATTGAACGTAGTAAATAAAAATTAATAAAACTTTTAATTTTATTCCAGAACGGGGTACGAGAGCTGGCTGGCGAGTCCGTGCGGCCCGTGCAGCTCGCGAAGCCCGTAAAGCATGGGAGGCTCAAGAAGCGCGCAAGGCCCATGAAGCGCGCGAGGCCAGGAAAATAGACTTCCTCGCGCGCTTGCAGGAGCGCACAGCCCAAATTGTGGGAGAAAATGCGTATTGGGCTGCTCGTCGTCGTGACAGCTGGCGCGGTCGTGGTGATCACGGCGGCTACGGCGGTCGTGGCGGCTACGGTGGCTACGGCGGTCGTGGCGGTCACGGTGGCTACGGCGGTCGTGGCGGGTATGGCGGTCGTGGCGGGTATGGCGGTCGTGGCGGGTATGGCGGTCGTGGCGGGTACCGAGGTCGTGGTCGTGGACAAGGTAGGCAAAAATTCCATTTGAAATGCACGCACACGTACTTACGCGCGTGAGCGCACACACATACACAAAATCGCGCGCGTGATTTATAATAAATGCACATACTCTCTAAAAAAAAATTAACTTGTTTACTTACCTTACTGTTTTTGTTTTCAGGATCGTCTTGAACGTCTTGAATGGATGGTTTTAATTTTATATTATCATATAAAACATTGAATAAATAAGTTGAAAAACATTATAAATAAAAAAATCTATATACACATACATATGTACCCCCACCACCGCGAATTGTTTTATTCAGAAAAAGTATAGTCTCGCTCGATGCTCGTAGAAAAAAGCGTTTGAAAACAGGTGACTAAACGGAAGACAAAATTGTTGAAAATGGAGAACGATTCAGTCTATAAATTATTTTATTTACACTTTCGATGTTCGTATACAAAAAATAATAATATGATTGGTTTACGATACACGGCCCAGCCGAATGTATCAATAACTGCGATATAAAGAAACATCCGAGCCGCAACTGTGGGTCATGTGCAAATGTATTCAGCAAAGTAGACCCCAACCAAACCTAAAAGAAGGAAACTGATGTTTCGACTTCATTTTAAATAAAAAATAAACAATTACAATTCCGTTTTCGGAATTACGTTTTTTAATAAACTAGGAGGATTAGATTTTAGTTTATATTTCAGCAAAATCCTGAGAAACAAGAAATTTTTATTTTTATTTGAATTGATATCCTTTACAACACTTTTATACAAATTGATTTTACAACTCTATTTTCGTGACCATAGTTTTCTATACTGAAAAAATGGATTTCGTGACCATAGTTTTCTATACTGAAAAAATGGATAATGGAAAAAATGGAAAGAATAGTGAAACCCAATGAAAACCGGGTTTTGTTGCCATTCACACATTTGAATTGAGATTATTTGTTAATTTGAAGGACTGAAGTTTCGAGACGCATTCGAAAATGGAAATACTGACCAGGAACAGCGCCAACGCTGTTCATGAGCCCAAAAACATCCGTAAACGTTTATTACTGTGCAAAATTGTTGAAATATTTCACGAATATATCTGTACCCATTGTTGCGCTCATCAATATCACTTTTAGATCCCGATATTTCGCGAGGGCGTCCTTCAATGCGATTAAAAGAAAATCGCAAAAACGATCGCACTCGTGTACCTCATCGACTACTATGTGGGTTATTGTTTCCAATGCTGAATCTTCACACATCAATGTTCTCAATAAAACACCGTTCGTACAGTAAGTCAATAATGTTTTCGGTGCTACTCTGCTCTCCAATCTTGTCTGATAACCAAACGTTTGACCGTTATTGTCTCCTCTCTCCAACGCTCCTCTCTCCGCTATAGATACAGCTGATAAACGTCTCGGTTGTGTACATATTACTTTGCAGGGTTGTTTCTTTCACCACCTCTTGGTTCACCTTTAATTGCGGAATTTGTGCTATACTGTAATTCAATCTTCCCATCGCTTTCGTATTCGCTGCTCCTGTAATTTTTTCATGAAACTTTTTTATTCTATAGCCATTTATGCTTTCAGCCTTAAGGAGCCAATTTACATCTACAAGCCTTCGATTATCCTCACGAATTTCAAACTTTTGTAGACTACAGAATCACCTTTCTAAACCAATTCTGAAATATTCTTCACGTTGTTCGTTTCAATGTATTAACGATTTTTTTAACGTTTTGTTTCATTAAAATTCAAGCCATCGTTAATTTGTGCATAAAAGTACGTGAAAAAGCACGATCGTGGAAAAATGATGTTGAATTAGTTTTTTTTTGTCTCAAATAAAATCCAGAAAAATTCAAAACAAAAATTGAACACAATTCTGTTTTTTTCCAAATTGAGGCCATTTTATTGTAGTTGTTATTACATTATGAGAAATCATTTCATTTGATTGTTATCTTTTGAATTAGTAAATGAAGAGAACTGAAAGAACATGTCCTTGCATCTCAGCAAAGAAATACTCGAATGGAATTTAGAAATGGTACTGAGTGGTATTATTAATAATATTGTATAACTGACCTGCAGGGAGCAAGCTGTCAGTTTCGAAAGATCTTTCTCTCTCTGTAAGCGGCAATAATTCCTGACGTTCTTTAGCACTCAATGGAAACTTTTGTATCAAGTTGTAAATCGACTGTTTGGATGTTTTTGGAGTTTGACCGTGGCATCTTCTTGAATGATTGTCGAGCTTTCTCGCTTGTATACCGTTAAATAACGATTTGCGCCTTTTCTGCCAAAAAGGATAATGAATCTAATCAATTCAAACTTTTTGGGAGTGGAAGCCTCAGTTAGAAGCTTTAATAGAATGGATTTGAGCTCTTTCATGGGCTGCGATTGAATGAATATTTTACAAAGTTTTCAAATTTCTTTTTAAACCTTTCAGAACTATTTTAAAAAACTGAAATTATTCTCTATAGAGAATAAATATGAGAAGACATAACTGACGTTGAGTAATTTGATATAACCGTCAATGTTTACTCACCCTCGGCTTTTGGATTTGAGGCCAAGTTTAATAGCAAGCTAATAAATATAAGTTCTTTTTTTAGCACTGTATCACGACGGGAATTCAAGTTCTTTTTCGATAAACTCGAGTCCAAGGTGGGATAAGAGCGAGAATTTTTGCAATTAAATCGACCAAAGTGCTCGGTGGATAACTTTTGAATCTTCCAGTTTTCCAAAGCTCATACAATTCCGTACCACGAATAACGAGGGTTCGATAAATCTTGAGATCGTCTGCTATGGAAGCCGGATTTTCGAAAAATTCATGTAAATAAAAAAACGAATTCCCATTAAAAATGTGTAAAACAGTAGTAATAATTGACTTACAAATTTGATTACTCACGACAAATTGCTCGATGTCTCGTTCGATGTTGACGGTCGGAAAATTCGGCATCGTGTGCGATCACCTTGAACCCAGCGTCTTTCGAGAATTGCTGAAAACTTTTGTACGCCGCAGGAACCGTGTGCCCTCGATTAGTGTCACGAGCTACGCGTCTTTGTAAACCGACTGAACACCGATTTTTAGCTTCCTGGACCTATTTTAAAAATCGAATTTACAATTTAAAATTGTCGACTTTTTTTTATCTAGAATTTTTCGATGAAAAATCTAAATTTTTTTTATTGACTGAGATTTTTCTGTAATCAAAAGAATATTGAATTTATTAACAATTAAAGCCATTGAGAATTCCGTCTCCCTAAAGAGTTTTCAATTTTACTTTTTATTCTCAGTATTTTGATACTCCTTTTTTTTCTGTAAGGTTTTCAATATTTATTTATATTTTTTCGGTGGACTATTTCTATTCACCTGTAACGAAGCATATCAGACAAATGTTTCTTCAGACAATAATCAGGACGCGTTTCAATCGTAATTCCAATTCATTTAGTTCTGCTGCGTTCCAAAAATTTCACTGCTTTGTCAATGGTATTACTAACAGGTCTGCCTGCAGTCTTCCCGCAGAGACATAAACGTGCCTCCCATGACGATAAACTCAACTTTATCGACGTTGTGGCCCAATTGTTTTAACTGAAAAATTAAATGCAACGTTAAAATAATTTCTGAATTGGTTTTATCGTAGCCGAGCTGAAATTGTGAAACAAACCTGTTCGATTCTGGGTCTAGCGACATTGTAACTAGCTCGGATCGCTCTCATCGAGGCTGGCTCGTACTCTGTATAATATTACATGGAATACTCAATATCAGAATCCGGATCTCTGGGACAATAAACACAGATGTTTCTTGTCATGTTTATATGCGGGCATCTGTGTGGTTTACACATGACAGCGACAACAGCGATCTGCAGAATTGAATTCACTGCATTTTTATTTGCACTTGATTGAGACACAAGATTTTTATTATTCATATAGAAGAGTACGGTAGGGCTCATGCTGGCATTTTTCTTTTGATACTTGGCGTCGAGCCGCTACCGCATCTCTTGATTAACAACGCTTCAACAAGGATTCAATCTGACAATGGGGCAATAACGTTGTAACTTACACCACTGGCGGTCCTGGCAGGTTGAGCTTTGAGTTTCGGAACAAGAATATTTTTGGTATATGCCAGAACGGAAGCAATATAGTCGACAAGCCTAGGGGAGAATGAAAGTCCATAGATGGAGGAGATTTGAGTTTTCAATATGTTGGGATCGACGTTCTTGAATTGAATGCAGAGTTCTTGAATTATTTCACCGACTGTCACAACCAATCGTTCCTCCTTGCTCTCGGTAAAACTACCAAAAAATTATGACAACGAAAAAGTTAGGTTAAATTGTGATTTTTTTCCTCCAATTATAATTCAACGATTATTAAATTCGTTTATTTTACCTTTGCGTTTTCGCAGCATAGTTGAAAAGTCCTTATTCCAATTGAATCACAAAAATCCGACTTTATTTAGATAAATAAACCGCAATAAAACGCACTTGATTCCGCACAATTGTTTTTAGAAATCTCACACCTTACAGACCTTAGCCTCCCTATTTTGGAGTTCTCAAATTTTTCAACGCGAATCGTTTAAATTGAAACGTTAGTTTGATAATATGAACATTAAAAATTTTTTTTAAATGAAAAACTTATCAAAGTTCTACACATTCACGACCACGACACGTATCTTACATTCCCGTTTTGGAATAACCCAAACGTTTGTCGAAATTTTAAAGGGAAACATATTTTTCGGGGCTAACTTTTTCGGGTGATTTGGCCGATAATGAAAAATTTATCGAAAATCTTCTCATTTTTCACGCGAACTAGGATCAAACAAACGTTTTAACACATATATTCGTCACCTTTTAAACGATGATATCCGCGTCAATTAATTTGATCGAAAAAAATTGGGGTTAACTTTGATGAATTTTTCATTTTTGATTTTTGACGTTAATATCATGAAATAAACGTTTTAATTGATCAAACAAACACCGGCAAACAAATTTGAGAAAATCAAAATAGGGGGGCTAAGTCTCGGTAGCCACTGTAATCTGAAAAATCATCATCTTTTCCGTTGATTCTGTCCATCGACCAATCAGAGCGCTTCGTATCGCACGGTTTAGCATTAATAATTTTTTAGTCAGTGCGATTTCAAAACTAATTACCAAGCATTCTTTTTATACTACCAAGCACCACCATGCAATTTACTGTAAGATGACGATCATTTCAATAAAATTGGTCGAAGAATAAATTATCCGGCCGGCTGGAATTACTCTACCAGCTGTGACGAAGTCTTGATTTTAAAAAATGTTTTTTAAAATGAACTACTAATTATACCAAAGGTTTTAACTTGTCGATCTGTGACCACCAAGCGATTCTGCATCGATTAAGCATGTCAGCTAAATCATTTTGCGCAAAATTAACTTTGGCCGGCTAACTTATGCCAGAACTTTGAATTATTTATTTATTGAAAATATAAATTACCAAGTGTTTTAATTACGCTACCAGCGACTACCACGCGACCACCTTGCAATATTTATTATAAAAAAGTGGAAAATTAAAAGTTGCTCGGCTGACTTTATGGCAGTCACGGTGTACGGTGTACTCTACCGTACTAGTATCGTGCGGTCACTTGGCTATCTCGGTGGTTGTTGAACGATCAAATTTTATAAAATATACGGTGTTACAATAATTATCGTTTCAGCTGTATGTCAACATCAGTTGACATACAGATTTAATGAAGTATTCAACAATTTATAAAATTCGAAAAATTATTCCTCTGGAAAATCGTATCACTCTTGAAGGTTACGAAAACTAACCTAAATGTTCTCCGAACTTGCACATTTTTGTGTTCGACGTTTGTGTTAAAAGTTGTCACCGAACGGAACAATTATTCTCAAACATGTACTCGATTTGCAAGAGTACCCATCCGGCGACCGGTGTCGAACACGCGATAACTTGTTATTTTTTCGATAGAACGGAAAAATGTTTGGTTGTTGCAGGCGCCAATATTATTCGAGTATTTCGATTAATTCCGGATACCGACAGCAGCAAACGGGAAAAATATTCCGGTAAGTAAAGAATACGAATAACAAGACAAGTATAAATTATAAATGATCATTAACAATAACAGTAATCAATACTAATAACATAACTACGTTGATAGCACAAAATCATGGCCGTTACATTTTTATTATTTTCTACAAAACAGATACCAGACCACCCAAAATGAAATTAGAATGTTTGGGGCAGTATATACGTTGCAAGGTAATGTAATGTCCCTGCAGGCGGTTTATTTGGTTGGATCTTAAAGAGATTCGTTGCTCGTAAGTTTTCGGGATGCTAAGCTGTCGGTCGTCGAGTATGATCTCAAAACTCATGACCTGAGAACCGTCTCTCTGCATTATTTTGAAGAGGAGGAAATGAGGGTAGGTTTGAAATTTTTTTCTATTCGTTATTGGATTCGTGATATGAAAATCAAGTTTTGATATTTTATTAAAATTGTATCTGTTGCAACTATGATATAAATTTAATGTTTTGGGCATCAGGACGGATGGACTCATCATCATCACATTCCAATCGTAAGGGTTGACCCCGAGGGTAGATGCACCGTCATGTTAGTTTATGGACGTAAATTGGTAGTTCTGCCTTTTTGTAAAGATTCGTCTTTGGACGACGCGGATCTTATGGACACTGCAAAAATGACTACTTATCACAAAACACCGATTTTATCATCTTACATGATCGTACTGAAAACTCTGGAAGAGAAAATGGACAATATCATCAATTTGCAGTTTCTTTATGGTTATTACGAACCAACTCTGCTGATTTTGTATGAACCGGTCCGCACATTTGCTGGGTGAGAATCTGTTAACGCTTTTTTTTCCGAGTTCTTTTGGAAAAAATGTTTAGCACGATTTATTTTCATTGAATTCTGGACTTCAGACGCATCGCTGTGAGACAAGATACGTGCGTCATGGTTGCAATTTCACTCAATATTCAACAAAGAGTCCATCCGATCATTTGGTCCGTGTCAAATTTACCCTTTGACTGTGTCCAAGCTGTACCTGTGAAAAAACCTCTTGGTGGCACTCTCATCATGGCTGTCAATTCTTTGATCTATCTCAATCAGAGTATTCCACCTTATGGAGTCTCGTCGAATAATTTGAGCGACGCTAGCACCAATTTTCCTCTCAGTGAGTATTGACATATCGAAACATGAGTTCCCCCGTTTTAGAAAACATTAAAAAACTCTGTTGAACAATTCGGAATTTCCCGAGATCCAAACTTGACGGTGCTGTAATGTTCTTAAAAATTGAGATTCTGCCAAAAACAAAATATCATTCTCTTCGTTTTTCGGTTCTGCTTTCGAAGAGTTTTATAAAAAAAAATAGTACTTTAATCAATCATTGACACAATGGCGAAGCAGCACCCTAAACAGTGGTTTTTCGGGATTTTCTCACTAAATTCTGAATGAGAAGAAGAACGATCCATATTTTCCAGTGTATCTGGATCAAAGTATCACAAAATGAGCCATTAAATGAAATATACTAGTCATTTTCAAATTTTATACATACTTATTCGCAGAACCACAAGAAGGAGTGAAAATGAGTCTCGAAGGAGCTCAGGTGTATTTCATCTCGTCGGATTGTCTGGTAATTTCACTGAAGAGTGGTGAACTGTACGTATTATCGTTATACGCCGACAGTATGAGATCCGTTCGTGGTTTTCATTTCGACAAAGCAGCTGCCAGTGTTTTGACCTCATGCGTGAGTTTCAATAATTCTTCAAAAAATGATCAATGATTGTTTTTTTTGTGCTTCGAGTCAAATGCGTCCGTCGATTATTTTGAATAATTAAACAGTTGTCCGGAAAATTGCGTTTTCCCAGATACACAACAAGGATACATGAATAATACGTTCCTATTTTTCAGGTGTGCATGTGCGAAGATAATTATCTGTTCTTGGATTCACGTCTCGGAAATTCGTTGCTGCTTCGTTTTACCGAAAAAGAGCCCGAAGCGGTACATCAGGTTGGGGATGAAACCGCCAAATCGAGTGAAGATATAGAAACAGCAGCGATGAAATACCAGCGAAAACAATGAAACAAGACTCGCTCGGCGATTGGATGACTTCGGATGTTTTGGACATCAAAGATCCCGAAGAACTTGAAGTTTATGGCAATGAGACTCAAACATCAATGCGAATAAGTTCGTATATTTTCGAAGTACGTGATTACAGTTACTATTATTACTTAATCTCGATGGGAACATGCAAAAAAAAATATCATTCGTTCGAATCAATTTGGAATATAGTAGAGGAAAAATAATTTTTATAAAAAAATACTAAATTTTCTTCCCGATTGAATTTTAGGATAGAATTTCTTAGCATTATTGCATTTTATCGACCATTTTTTTCAGGTATGCGACAGTTTATTGAACATTGGACCGTGTGGCAACATTTCGATGGGCGAGCCGGCTTTTCTTTCCGAGGAATTTTCTCACTCTTCAGATCCAGACGTTGAATTAGTCACGACCTCGGGATACGGAAAAAACGGTGCTCTGTGCGTTCTTCAACGTTCCATATGACCACAAGTCGTCACTACATTCGAGTTGCCTGGGTGCGAAGACATGTGGACCGTTATTGGTGCCCCTAACGTCGAAACTCAAACGAACGGAGAAAACGAGGGACAGCATTCGTTCCTTATTCTCAGTCACGAGGATTCAACCATGGTACTGATTCTATTTTTTTTATTGTTCATTAAACCGTGAATCACTCTTAGCCAAACCTTTTATGAAATCGGAATTTCTAGAAATTTAATCAAATGAAATAATGCTGCTGTTTTTCTTTTTGTAAATAAATAAAAATCAATTTATCTTCCTTGCAGGTATTGCAAACCGGTCAAGAAATAAACGAAGTGGAACAGAGTGGTTTCAGTACACAAGGAACGACCATTTTCGCCGGAAATCTCGGTGCTAATCGTTACATTGTTCAGGTTACACAAATGGAAGTTCGGCTGATGCAGGGAGTTGAGCAAATTCAACACATGCCTATGGATCTTGGTTGCCCAATAATTCACGCTAGTTGTGCCGATCCTTACGTTACTTTGTTGATCGAAGACGGTCAGGTTATGTTACTGACTCTTCGAGAGGGTCGTGGTTCTCCGAGACTACACGCTCAACAGGCAGAGCTCTTATTTGTAGGTTTCTTGAATATATATTTATGAAATTGCAGTGAAATCATAATAAAAAAAATCTTCTGGCTTTTGAAAATTCTAGTATTTAACGAGAACCTAAGTTGGAATCATTCATTACTGGAACAAGACGTTCACAATGTAATTTTACCATTCAACGTTACAGCGACCTCAAATAGAAGCGCTTTGCGCGTACAGAGCCGTCAGTGGCATATTCACTAAAAATTTAGCCGGTGAATCGAAAGTCGTTACCCCTCAAGAAGATAAAAATCTCGAAGAACCAACCGTGATTGGCAACGTTGACAATGAAGATGATCTGTTGTACGGCGATGCACCAACTTTTCAAATGCCTATCATTCAACCGCCGAAGATTCAAGACGTTACCACAAAGATGCAACCATGGTACGAAAAAAACATGATCGATTGAAAATTCCTCAAATTTTCGTTTGAAATCGAAGTTGACACTCGTTCCTTTATTTTTGTTTGTCATTTACGTTTTTCTGATGAGTTTTACTTACAAATTATTTTTAAAATAAATAAAGAAACGTTTGGCAATTCGAATCTTTCTTCAGAAGAAGAACAAACGATTCGTCAATAACTGAAGTGAATTTTAGGTGGCAAAAACATTTGCAAGAAGTTAAACCTACTTACTGGCTTCTTGTTTATCGCGACAGTGGTACATTGGAAATTTATTCGCTGCCAGATCTTCGTCTCTCTTATCTCATTAGAAATTTCGGTTATGGACTTCACGTTCTTCACGACAGTATGGAGTCGGTAAACGAGATTCCAAATCGGGAGATGCAGGTAAAAATTATTGTCTATGATATGAAAGTATGCATCGTTCGAATGCGAACGATATTTCATTTATCTGCGATTGAATAAAATTTATTTACGATTATGGGATTTGGAAATTCGTAAAACTTTATTTAGGATCGAAAAACTGAAATGATTAGAGTTTTCTTTGAATTCAAAATTTTCAGGTACGAGAAATATTGATGGTTGCTCTTGGACATCACAGTAACAGGCCCATGTTGTTGATACGTCTCGATTCGGAATAGCAAATTTATCAAGCGTACAAATACCCGAAAGGCCATTTAAAATTGCGTTTTAAGAAGCTCGATCATTCCATTATTCCTGGACAGTTGAAGTGAGAGTTTAACTTTTTTCAAATTCATCATTTATTTACCATTACTGGTAAAACTTTAAAAAAATTTCTATTTTAGACCCAAAACGAAGCAAGAAGACGCGCCAACCGTATCGGACGTTCCAACTAGTATGATGCGATATTTTAGCAATATCGCTGGATACAACGGTGTATTTATTTGCGGCGATTACCCTCACTTGATTTTCTTGATTGGACGGGGCGAGCTGCGAACTCATCCCATGGGAATCGACGGCGGTATCATGTCTTTCGCACCCTTCAACAATGTCAATTGTCCACAAGGATTTTTGTACTTTAATAGAAAAGTGAGTAAAGACAAAAAAGTAATAAAGAATCTCACTCAATTTTAGATAATTTATCATTTCTTTTGAATCATTCTTTTATAACAAAGATTCCGTTCAAAATTATAAACCAAATGAATTTGTAGGAAGAATTGAGAATTTGCGTTTTACCGACACATTTGTCCTACGACGCACCTTGGCCAGTTCGAAAAGTTCCTCTTCGATGCACACCACATTTCGTCACTTATCACGTTGAGACGAAAACTTATTGCGTTACAACAAGTACCGCCGAGCCCCTGAAGAGTTATTATCGTTTTAATGGTGAAGACAAGGTGAGAAAAGTTATTGTTACACAAATATGGAACCATCTTATCGATTTAATTAACACAGCATTTAATCCTCGAAGATAACTTCTGGAATGGAGTCTAAATCAATCCCAATCTTCTATTTAGCTTGAACGTTTCTCGTATATGCAAACACGATTTAATTGTACACTATTCTCTTCATTTTTTTATACCAAAGCCAATAGCGTGCAATAAAGAAAAGTTCAATGAAGATCCAATGTTTTGAATCTGGTTGTACCTGTCGAGGATTAAAATAGAAAAAAATATTCTGAAAAAATTAGATTTCTAAACATTTTTATAACTTTCTTTGGCTCATATTGAAATGGAATTGTTAAAGGAATTTACGGAAGAAGAATGGCCCGATCGTTCCTCTTTCCCTCACAAGAATTATTCAGCATCGTATTATTTTCTCCGGTTTCTTGGGAAACTATACCAAACACGAGAATCGAACTTTGGCTTGCGAAGGCACGAGATCCGGATTGAAGGGTTATATCGTTCTTGGAACGAATTATAATTACGGCGAAGATATAACAAGTCGTGGAAGAGTAAGTGACAATTCATTTATTTTTCAACGTTTTGTTCAAATAATAATTCATTTTTTATTAGTTTCAATTAATGGCTTATTTTCACAGATCCTCATATTCAATATTATCGAAGTTGTATCTAAACCCGGTCAACCATTGAAGAGAAATCGTTTCAAGCAAATATACGCCAAAGAGCAGAAAGGCCCCATAACTGCGATAACTCAAGTTTCGGGTTTTCTTGTATCTGCCGTTGGCCAAAAGGTAATAATAATTTTTTAACAAATGAAATGAAGAACTACGGGTTTTTTTTTTTTTATCGGAAAAAATACTTCTCAGCTTTATTTCACAAATTTCTGAATTTATATTCATCAATAAGAAATGATTATTTTAATTAATTATTTGTTGATATCCTGATTAGATCTGATCTTTCCTATTTATTTTAGATTTACATATGGCAACTAAAGGACAACGATCTCGTGGGAGTCGCGTTCATAGATACCCAAATTTATATTCATCAAATGTTGAGCATCAAAAGTCTGATTCTCGTAGCGGATGTTTACAAGTTGATAAGTTTGTTGAGATTTCAGGAGGAGTTCAGGGGGTCAGAAACTCATACGAAAAGCTGATTTTCACTTGGGACAAAAAGTCAACACGTTTTTCAGGTGCAAAATTAGCGATCCTGCGAATGATAGAAAACACTTTACTGGTGCTGACAGGAGGCACGTCACGATGTATGGTACGTGGACAAATAGTTTGTTTTTTTTTTTTTAATGCGATTTTCGTTATCGTGAAAATTTTATTTTTCATTTGTATTCTTGTGAAAATTCGTTTTTACAGCTACTCTCGATGGCAGTCTTGGCTACATCCTGCCCGTCCAAGAAAAGATTTACCGAAGGCTTTTGATGTTACAAAAAATGTTCTCTCAGCCACATTTCCCATATCGCTGGATTGAATCCAAAAGCTCACAGGTAAATTGAACATTGATTTGATTGAGTTGACAATTGTAACTTGGAGTTATTAAACTAAGGTAAAAAATTCCCCATACCGACGAACAATGACGATGAATAAGTAATTACAATTTTTTATTATTTTCAGAACGTACAAAAGTCACATTCGGATGTAGGGCAATCCAGCCCGGGGAATAATCGACGGTGATCTTGTATGGCGTTATTTACATTTGCCGAACAACGAAAAGATCGAAGTAGCTAAAAAAATAGGTACTCGAGTGTCTGAGATAATCGAGGACATAATAGAAATTGACAGACAAACTGCCCATTTCTAGCGAGAAACAAAACCAACGGACTTTTCGTGGCTTTCTGCGGTTCGGACCGCGTTATCAGGCTCTACGAACGCTCTTCAGAATCTCTGGTACTCGAGAACGAAGCCGAAGAAGAACGAGAAAAGGAAGAAAATGATATAGCTACTGGAGAAACGAGCGCCTAAAAAATCATGAAAAACCTAGAAAAAGTCATGAAATGTAATAAAAAATGATCATTAAACCTGATTTCTATGGGATCTCTGTAGTTTTCATGATAATTTCGGTGTTTTCATTATTTTATAAATCAAAATAAAAAATAGCTTTGATTCTTCCAATGACTGTTTTTTTTTTGCTGAAAACTTCGTCATTTCCTAATTTTATCGATAGATCGACGAGACAAATCATTCTATGTCGACTAGAAATATCTATTTTTTTTTTAATTTATCAATATTCGTATTTTATCACTAGCGTACGATATAAACATTTTTTCAAGAAGCAGAAAATATTAAAAATCTCAAAATTTTCGTATTTTCATACCAGCAACTAATCCATAATGTTATGAATAAATCCATATTTCTTGGCTTCAAAATCCTCAAAAGTCATGAAATTTTAGTCCTGATCAAAATTAGACACCCTGACAGCGTTTTATACGACTGACACGATGGAATCTGCACGACTATATTATGCGAAATCCTGGTCACCGATACTCCACGTAGCAGCTCTGTGGCTGAACGCACGCAGTTTCGAGATCGAGGAAACGATGAAATTTCTTGTTAGCTATTTTATACTTTTTTAATAGCACATGAGTTTTACAAAAATATAATTGAAAAACACAATATTTTTTTTACTTTTTCAACCTATGAATAATATTTATTTATGAGATGAATATTTGACCATTGTTTAATGAATAAAGAACACACATCCATGCTTTTCGATTTCTTTTTATTTGAGCGCCAATACTTTGTTTTGCAATCTTCTTCCATTTCAAATACATCGTCCATGCATATTAATCCGTTCTAGTTTTTGTTTATAAATAAAATTTTAATAAACATTTGATTAACATCACTTACGTTTGCGATTAAAAAAATATATTTGATTTATATCACTTTCGTTTGCGAAATGAAGAAAAATATTGGAACTCGCTGCACACGATGCTATTTTTCGTGGTAGAACGAGCTTTCTGCTGTGTCGATACACGAGAAAGATCAGTCGTGACCATTCACGACTTGTTGCTTTCGTCGCCAAGACCGCTGGGACACCGGCTTTCATGAAAATGGGTTATAGCTGGCGACAAGAGGCCTTTCATGGTGTTGTATACAGACACGTCAAATCTTTTATGTGTTAGTGACTTTTGCATAATCTTGAGCCCGTGCAAAGTTTTTTCTCAGCAATTACGCGACCGATCATGCTGATTTTGGGCGCAATCGAAAGAGAATTTCTTAATCAGCTAAAAGTTCAATTTTCAAGGCCTCAAACGACTCGTGAGCTTCGAAAACGAACAAAATGATGTGCCAATTTTACCCCCACCACCGCGAAAAGTTTTGTTTCGAGAAAGTATAGTCTCGGCGAGCCTCGGGCCAGCAGACGACAGGGCTGTCAATGTACTTGTCCCGAGACTCTACCGAGTCTCTTGATAATTGCCTGTTTTATCGTAGCCAAGTTACCTTAGAGTTCGAAACGATTACCTATCCGCCTCTCTCGTGGGGAGACGTTCGCACGCCCTACCTACAGTTGGCGATTCTACCGATGGGGTTTTTCGCTCGCATTACGGGGATTGGGCTCCGAACAACCGAGCTCAATCCGGTGGACGAACGAAGGTTCACGTCGGAAAAGGGCCTAGTTGAACGCCACCCGTGACCTTCTCACCGTTACAGCCGAGAGCTGCACGTACACCGTCGTCCACTCGGGTGCTACAGTCCGTTCGCAACGGCGCCTCGTTCAGTGGGGCTCGGGATATTTTCCGAGAGCCAGGGTGCTGAAATTTGTCTAGCGATTAACTGTGGGCCCACCGTGTTTCGAGGGACGCCTAGAATCATGAGGGAGGCCTCCCTCTTGCTCTACGGAGACGTCGGCCGAGTCCCCAAGAGGAAAAGCATCTGAGTGGCGACCATCAACCGTGTGCGGGGGGGAGACTTAGTCGGTGGAATCGCCATTATCAACGGCAAGAGCCGGTTTTTCATGCGAGAGAATAATTATTCTCGAGCGTGACATAATTTCATAAAGCCCGCGGGAAGCGCGGTGTAGCGAGCGACGTAAGTAGTTCGCACTCAGGGCGTGAGAGCGCAGCCTTGCGGGGGGTCGGAAGTGGTGGGGAGAGCGCCGAAAATCGGACTCATCCGCCGAGAGAGAGGCCTCATTAGTCTTGTTCCGAGTGCTGCCCAGGGCGAACGCGATCGAGTTGGCGGTCTTTTGGAGGGGGGCACGGAGGATTCTCTCGGTAAGCTCGTTCCTCACCATTCTCTTCTCAATCATCCTTTTGTCCGGTCTCTTTTATTATTTCACTTTAATTACCTTTCCTCTTAATGAAGGGGGTTTCGAGTTTTGTTTGGTCGTTCGGTGTGAGCGGTTATGGAGGGGGGCCGTCGGCATGACGGTCGACTCTTTCTCCCGCTCGATAAATTATTCTTGTATAAAGATCGGACAAGGGGATGATTGACTACCTAATTGGCTTGCCTAAATCTTTAGTTTTAGTAATTTCCTACATTTTGCCTCGCGGAATTAAGGGGGGAAACCAGTTTAGACCGATCAAAAAATCGATTTTTTTTTTATTGCATAAATCGTTAGTATAACTCGTCAAGAATGTGTAGTCAAAATTTGAAAGCAAAATTCGCATTATTTTCAATGCTATGAGGACTTGAGTGACCGCCTCGTCGGTAAGCCCGAAATGACGCTTACGAACAAGAAGAGGGATTGTTATATGGTGCTGGAATAGCTGATTAATCGGTGAGCATTTTTATATAATTAACTTTTTTATATAATTAATAAATGTACATATTAATAAAATTAATAATTTTATATAATTAAGAAAAAATAATTACTGCCTCGAATCCCGTTTTCGCTACATTTTATTTCAAACGCGTTTTTCTCGAAACTACTTTTTTCCCACTTGTGGGCATTCTAGCTTGAAAAGTTATTGACCAATTGTTCTGAAATTTGGTGTGAACATTCTTTATTCAATTCAAATCTAGATGAACCTAATTCTGGAATTATATGATTATTAAAAATATGTTTTTTTGTGCGAAAAAGGTGAAAAAATATGGTATAAAAACATAACATTGTCTTCAAACACCTCAAAAAAATGCAATTTTCAATTTTTTTTTACACAATCAGGTTCATATTCTTAGGAAATATGTTGTTAACGAAAAAAAAAAATTGTGATGATTACAGATGAAAATTGAAACCACAGGAATGCCCACCAGCAAAATACTCCGATGGTAATCGTCCATGGACAGCACGATCTAGCGACACTGTTTCCGGCGGAAATCGCTTCGAAAAATTCTCAAGTCTATTTCAAACCATGAATAAAATATTCTCAAATTAAAAAAAAATTCTGTTTATTTATTCCATATGTAAAAAATTCACGAAAAACAACAAAATTTCGGCCTCCTAAACTGGTTTCCCCCCTTAAGTATCGGGGATTTTTGCGTATATTTCGTCTCGAGTGTGCCGGTCAAGGTCTTGCACGCGCCGACTACGAAGCGGCCGTGTTGTCTCTCGTTCTCTCTCGCGCTCATACGGTAGGCTGGCCGGTACCGCGGCTCTCGTCGACCAGTACCTTTGTGTTTTGAACGCGTGGTCGTACGAGGAGTCGCGGGCCGTAAAAATTTGTAGAGTCAGTGATTTAGCCCCTACCTTCATTAATTGGGCGATCGTTATTACCTCGTTGTATATATGGTTCCTTCGATTATTTTACTTGTTAATTTTATTCCTTATCTCGCGTAAATCGTTTCATAATTACCTTTTCATTTCGGGTGACGCGTACCTTTAGTATCATTTCATTTTTCTGTCTATTTGCGTGCTATTACTTATTACCTATTACCTATTACCTATCTTCGATGACTCGTACCTAATGTGGAGTCGTCGCGGGCTTGCACGAGGGACGGTATTGCACCGGCAAGTACCTGTTGTCGTTGCCGGTTTTCCTTACAGTCCCAGGCGCCTAGGCGTACCGTGGTGACGACTCTACCGCTCTGCTCGTGTAGGCCCCGTCTCTATCGCCGAATTTCTCTTCTCTTTTGTTGGCGCACCCCATTATCAAAATTATCAGTTTTCTTTTGTTACGCAACTCCCGGTTATCGGCCTCGTGGCGTACCTCCGATTTATTAGCTACCTATTTGTATCGTTAGGAATATTGCCTTTTAATAAAAGTTAATTTATTATCGCATTCAATTATCAAAACCGACTCGGCTACATTTTTTTTTTTGGTGTTTGTTCGTGAATGTTACTTCGGGCCTATCCAGAACCCTCCCCTCTACCTTTAGTACCTCAGTTCGAGCTGAGTAGCCGGACCGTCCTCGGTTGCCAGGGTACCCCGGAGGCCTCGCGTGTGGCGGGGTGGACGAAAGTAAGTCGGTTATACCGGCGGCACGTTCGTGCCTGGCGCCCTGTCCACCCACGCCCCTATGCCGGAACGCGAGGAGTTGGGGTCGGGTAAGCCGGGAAGGGACGAGGTGTACTTCGGGCAAAAATGAATAAAATCTCGTTACAACGCATACAAAGAATACTGCCGGCTCCATAAAAAGAACTCGTCGATTAAACTAGACGCAACAGGAAGTGTTGTTCGTAAATTCCATCATGAAGATGGAACACGGTGCGCTCACATTTTTATCTACTCTGTTGTCATAAACTTTGAGGGAACCACGATTTGTGTCGAGCAGATGCTGTCCGAACAACACAATGAGCCGTTTGTGAAATATTGGCTGAAAAAGTGGATGCTAAGCGGAGCCCCTTGTCCGAACGAAGCAGTGTGTGACTATTCCCGAACTCTACTATCTGCTCTTTGTCATGCATTTAACGGGGAATCATTAAAAAAGTACATTGCGAAACGTTTTGATGCTATGATGAATGATCTCTCTAAAACAGCCAGGCCAGTAACGCTTTGTCGCATCGATGTCGCTCATATCATGCGCGCAGTGAGTCAATGGCCGTGTTTTCACAAAAGAGCTCTCCTCGAAGTAAAGGAATTCTACTTGTTTTGTGTTGGACTTCTGATAGACTGTAAGACTTTGAGCGATTTTGAAGAAATCTTGACATTGATCTGCGTGGTGGCACTTCAGAAGTACGATAACGGCGGCATCAATCTAAAAGAAGCAAAAACAACAAAAGAGGCTCGACAAAAGCTTGAAGACCTAATTGCTGACCGAAATATAAGTGTCAAGGTTCAAACAGCGAATCAGTGCGAGTCACAGACTAAAAATGAATGTAAGGCTCAAAAAAAAGAAATTAATGAACCAGTTGACAACGACTCCGATACTTCGTCCGATACTGGAAGCCGCCTCAACGCTTGGCTCGACGAAATTGTTTCCAAAGCAAAGGAAACTACGCACGAAGGAAAAGATTTGAACGCTTTTTATCAACCGATGTTCCTTGAAAGTTTGGTGAAACTCTGTAGAGTATTCCCATTGTGGAGCAGCGTAGGATTAGGTTACAATGCATTCCGCGCCTCCTCGAGTCACGTTGAGGGATACTTCAACGATTTAAAAACCAGGGTGTTTGCAGGCTCACTTCCTCTTCGTGTTGACAAATTTATAAAACGTCATTTAGACGATATAAAAGGAGCTACGCTTCTTTTTTCTTCGAATATTATCGCTTTTCGTGATGCCCAGGCGAGTGAATAAAAAATTACTGAGCCTGGTGCTACTGTCATAGAAGATATCGTCAACAACATCATTGAAATCACCCCAAATGATTCAAGTCAACACCAAATTTGTCAGGAAAAAGGAAGTATTGAATGTTTTCCGGCGGATCGAGATTTTCCACATAATATTTCATGCAATATTGAAATAACGGACCTTATCGAAGAGCACGATGAATCTGGTCTGAAATCGTTCGAGAATTGGCGAGGAAAGGCATCAGAAGAGCGACACGCACGACAAAGATTCAATGATTCCAACGAGGTACTCAGTGATGACCTTATTGAAATTGATTCAACCACGGTGGTGGAAGAAGAAAACAAAACCTCCACAGGAGTAACTGGTTTCCACAAGCACGATCACTCGTATAGCAAATCAGAAGAATTAGAGAACACAGAAAGCTCAAACACAAAGCTTGATGACACCCACGATAACTCTACTTTAGAGACACAACAGTTGACGTCGTCCCTCAAAGAAGAACGAAACAGCAAGGACAATTCGAAAAGAAAGACAGCAACAGCAGATATAGATGATATCTCGAATGCCAAAAAGAAAGGGAAATATTTCAACAGCTACCCGGAAATTCGACAACGTAACAAACTTCTGGGAACATCGAAAAAGCCATCACTTTTATTGAATGGTCTCATTTGTCCGCAAGTCAAAATGGATGCAAAGTCGTATTTTATTCAGAACACCTGTGCTTTCGATTCAATAGTTCACATATTGATGATGGCTGGAATCGACAGTACGCAATATGTCCAACTCCTAAAAAACTCCACAAACGCCACTCTACAATTCGTACATCGGTTAATCGAAGAAGGTGTAAAGACAGCAACTTTTGTCAACAGAGCTCGGATCCTGCAAAAAATGGCAAAAGTCGACATACTTATGAAAACAAATGAACGAGTCATATCGTACAAGATCGATGCGACAATGAACATAGCTAATATGATGCAAAATTTATTAGCATCCGCCCCCAGTATTTTGAAAACAATAATTTGTCCAAACTGTGGAATATATCCAAGTTCGAGTGTGTCGATAGCACCGAATCACTGGATGATTTCTCGGCAAGGGTTCGGAGCTCTCGAAAAAGCTCTAGGCTTACACGTCACGCTGTTCAACGTTTCCTGTCAAAACGCGGGGTGCACCGCGAAGACAACGTTCACGAGCGAAACCAATGAACACGTATTCATAGAATTGGACATTCGTGCAAGTGTGAAGTCTTCTGAAGGCTTGCATTGCATGCTAAACGATATGCCATACCAACTCCAATTCCAATAGCCGAAACAAAATATGATTTATAACTACACGTGAGTTGATTTAGAAAGTCTAATAAAATTCCATTGAGTGTTTTCTGTGAGTCATTTTTTGACCTGTGTGTTTTTTTTTACATTTCAGGCTCGCTGGAATCGTAGCTTACTTACCCGGTCATTACGTAGCGTACTGTCGAAGATCCACTGGACACTGGGAGTTGCTCAATGATATGAACGACAAAAGCAAATCTATCATCGCATGCAAGTCTAACACAGACAACGAGCCACATTACGCTGTGTACATTCGTTCGAACTGAATGTAATACATTCAGATTTTTAAATCAGTCAATTCAAATCAATTAAATAATCCGCGATGCACTAACGGGTAACCGGATAAATATTCTGTTGGGTTTTGTTGGAAAAAAATCAAACTTTTCAGAAACGAAAAAACGTAAAACACGAAATTGGGAAGAAGATTTCTACTGTTCCGACGAGGACACCTTTTGGACAAAACTGGAACACTCCAGAAAAACGACATCAAAGAATGCAACAGGCTAAAAAATTGGAAGAAAAAGTGGAGACTTATGCCTCGCTGGTGAGTTCATCGTTTGCTTTAGAAATGAGATAAGAGTTGGAATGGCGAATAAAAAACGTTAATTCATTTCTAGGCTAAGAAGCATACTTCACCAAATAAAAATACCATACCAAATAAAAAAGTCACAAAAACTGAAGGAAGATATAAACCGTCGAACGAGGATGCCTTAGACGCGTTTATGTCGAGTCTCAATTCAAACGTTAATGACAAAGCAGGAATAAGGAAAATTAAACTCGAGCTGCAGAGTTTTGCAGACGTTGACCTCGCAACAATACCCTGACGATGTAAGTAATTTAATGATTACTCAATTTAACGAGTAATTCGTATCGAAATAAAAAAATTTCTTTGTTCGCAACCTTAAATAAAAGCTTGAGGATTAAAAGCATTTCAAGTACTCATCATAGAATTTGAACTCAATACTAAAATTTTTCTATAATAAAAAAAATGTGCAGCCCTTGTATTTATTAAAATAAAATAAAACGAATTCTGTTGCAGTTACCAAAACCTATCGATGAAAACAACAATTCAAAATTACCGAATAAACGATTCGCATCTAGTAGAAAAAAATTGTTCTTAAGAGAGAAATGGTTGAAGTGGAATCCGCGACGATACAATCAAACAAAAAAGCGCCTGGAATCGCCAATTCGACAACCCGGTTGGTCGAGGAACAAACAGAAATTATCGAATCACCAGTTACCAAGAGTCCTGAACGCAAAGAGAGCAAGTCTATGAATGACGGTGGTTCAGCAACAGTACAGACGTTAAGGAAAAGAATAAAACAGAATCAACAAAGAAGGAAATGAAAAATAAAACGAATGCAACAGAAGGCTGGTAAAGTTGTAAAAGAAACGCAAAAAGATATGGAGACGAGACATTCGATGAAGATTATTTTATGTGGTTACCACCACTACATCAAAATGGAGATGGCAAAACAAGTCTCAATGATAAATATGATTATTGAATCTCTCAAAATAAATATCCTTGCGAATGTATTGTTGTAAATGCCAATAAAACTGAATTGGTCGTTCGGAGCGTAGTGATAACGCTTTAACAATAAAAACATTATTTATCTGGATTAGCTGTGGGATTACAAGGAATCGTTTTTTTTTCATTATTAATTTTTTTTATTCGAGCCTCGATTTATCTAATTGTTTCTCATTTTTTTGCTGCTTCTGTGAATAAATCTTCGGATGATGTCCGTACTATTCATTTTGACCCTTGACTCTTCAAAACCCTTGAAGGAACATGATGATGAACATAATTTTAGAAATTATTCATGTGGATGAGTTAGTTTGTTACATAAAATTATTTGTTTTTCATTTTGTTAGATTACTTTCCATTTATTGGAGATTCATGATTCAGCAACTATTGTATAGCTGTTATAAATCATGAATTAATTCCCCTTTCATCATTCTGATTAATACCCCATTTGCTGATTGTTCGATGAACATTTTTTTATGAAAAATTAAATTATGCGCGAATAGTGCATGATTTTCGTTCAAGTTTTTCAACAAACTTAACAGATATTAACCACAGCCACCTTTGTCGCAACAACTTCGCTTCGGAGGTCAATATCCTCGACTGGAATCTCCCATCAATGATCTGAAAAATATGAATGATCCCCCATTAAAAATATTTACATTTTACATTGTGAGCTTAGCGCTGTAGTAAAAAATTACTTTTTTGAACATAGTACGTTTCATAATGTCAGGAGCAAAGTATGGAAGTTGAGAAAAATGTATGTGTACCATTTCGGAATTGCGATGTTGATGCATCTTCATCCCTTGTTCCAAGCCTACGACCACCATCCTGATTCGCCATTAGTCTGGCTATTTCTTCTTTCTTTTCTTCCTTACGCTGGAACAAAATATTACAATGGGTAACTGCGATTTATTTTCGTGTTAAATAACATTTAAAATGGCAAAAATCCCCTCACGGGGAAAAAAACTCGGACAAGTACATTGATGGTCCCTCGTTTTCCGATGATATCACAAAAATTGTACAAAAATTCACTTTCTTTATTTATTTCTTCACATCTATTTGTACGGAAAAAATTAATTCAAACATTAGAAAGAAACGACATAGAATTGGTGTCTTACAATAATTAATAGTCGAAAAAATAACTAAAAAAAGGTAGCCATTCGAGTTACGTGCAGCTGTAAAAATTATGATATCAATACGAGGACAAGTATTTATTGGTTATTGAGAAGATATCAACATCGACGTATACTAAAAATACTTAACAAAATTATCAACTTTTAATATCTGAAAATTGTGTTTAAATAAGTGCTAACGATACGTGTCTGGCCCATTACTTTTTATTATAATTGCTATTTAAATGGAAATCAAATTAAAGGTGGAACAATGTGTTACGTTTCGGCGGCAGAAACTTATAAGAAAATCAATTCTTCTCCGAATTTCAGGATGAAAACCCTGGTATTAAACACGACATTCGACGTCGATTCAATCGGAATTAATTGTGTTTAAATGCGTCTTAAGAGTACTTGTCCGGCCCATCACTTTTTATTCAAATTCCTCATTCAAAGAAAAATCGAATAAAAAATTGAGGCTTGGTATTCTTCAGCAGCAGAGTTTCATGAGGAAATCATTGTTCTCCGAATTGCAGGATACCTTTGTATCATAAACAACATTTTTAATGTCGATTTAAACGGGATGTCATCGTTTTCGTAGTTTTGACAAAATTACACGTATATAAGGCTTAGGCGGTTGTAAATTTCCTTGAGATGCGACTCCGTAAAACATCGCAGCAATAGCTTAGGTCACACCGGAGCACGCGACCCAGAATTACCTCAGACTGGAGTGAAATATATCCGTAGATAGACGTGTACTCTCATACGTTTCACACGTTTACACGTGGTTGAATTTCACTTTAGTCTGAAATTTATAAGCATCGAGTTCTCCAGTGTAAACTAAAGCAATAAAAAGTTTTATATTATCGAGAAGTTGTACTGTGAGCATTAAAACTTATCACATTAGTAAAAGCTACTATTTATTGGTCAGAGATCCAAATTGACACTGGTAAATGGTTGGAAGATCAATGCAAGCCATGGCAAAATCGTTCAATATCAATCAAAAGTTTTCGTATCAGGGAAACTTCATACAAAACAATATTGATTCGTTCATTTTGTTATTGAGTCCTTGATAGCTAGGCATGAAGATATTGATTAGAAAAGTGCAATTCAAGCTTTTACCAACAATTAATAAGTTCGAGGAAAAAATTTAAGGTTAGAAATTATTGTTACCGTAATAGAAACTGGAGATGATTTTGAATGGTTGATAACTTTCACCTTGCAAACTTTGTATATTTATGGAATTAAAACACAATCCCATGTCTGTTATAGGGAAGTTAATTTAATTTCTCGGCAATTGTACACTATGCTCTGTAGAAATTTCCAATCATTCAAGGTCGTCCCTGGTTTCTATAAGGTAACGGTAGTTTTCACTTTTTAATTTGCTCCGTGTACATACTTGTGATCCCTTTCTGAGAAACCCCTGATTTTTCTTTGAATGAGGAATTTGAATAAAAAGTGATGGGCCGGACAAGTACTCTTAAGACGCATTTAAACACAATTAATTCCGATTGAATCGACGTCGAATGTCGTGTCAGGGTTTTCATCCTGAAATTCGGAGAAGAATTGATTTTCTTATAAGTTTCTGCCGCCGAAACGTAACACATTGTTCCACCTTTAATTTGATTTCCATTTAAATAGCAATTATAATAAAAAGTAATGGGCCCGACACGTATCGTTAGCACTTATTTAAACACAATTTTCAGATATTAAAAGTTGATAATTTTGTTAAGTATTTTTAGTATACGTCGATGTTGATATCTTCTCAATAACCAATAAATACTTGTCCTCGTATTGATATCATAATTTTTACAGCTGCACGTAACTCGAATGGCTACCTTTTTTTAGTTATTTTTTCGACTATTAATTATTGTAAGACACCAATTCTATGTCGTTTCTTTCTAATGTTTGAATTAATTTTTTCCGTACAAATAGATGTGAAGAAATAAATAAAGAAAGTGAATTTTTGTACAATTTTTGTGATATCATCGGAAAACGAGGGACCATCAATGTACTTGTCCGGGTTTTTTTCCCCGTGAGGGGATTTTTGCCATTTGATATCACGTCTTTTTTTTAAGTATTTTCAACGTAAAAAAATTACATTCGTAAAAAATTCTGACCGAAGTATTTGGCGAGTGTTTTTCGATTGAATTAGCATAATGTATCAATCATGATCACGAACTCGCCAATAACTTTGGTCAGAATTTTTTTCCACTGTAATTTTTTTACGTTTACAATTTGGTTGATGACACAAATGTAGTTCCGAACTTTATTATGTTTTGTATTAGCATCCAACCATATTCGAAAATTCCATATACACTGCCGACCAAAAGTATGGAATCACCAGACAACAATTACAGCCGCACTAAAAACTCAATAACTTTGTGGAAAATCAAAATATTTGAATTTAACCAGCGGCATTTTGAAGAGGACAAATTTACCTTTGAATCCCTTTTTTTCAAAGTTTTCTACGATCCTTTTTGGTTTTGGTACGCTATTTTGAAAATGACTCTTTTCCGGAGTTTTTCTGTTCGTTGAAAACTGGACGCATGACTCGTGGAAATTTTTTCTGTCGAATTTCTTTGAGACAACTTCACAGGGAGGAGCAATAGCTGCAATTCCGTTTTTGAAAAAGTTTGATACGATTTTTTTTCGCAGAATTATCGTATTTTTTCCTGAAAAAGACTATTTTCAGAAGATACGGCTGAACTCGAAAATTTCGAGACTTAGATGAAATTGGTAAATGGGAAAAAAGTTGCAGAAGATTGTTCTGAATCGACTGGAATTTTATCAGAATTTTCCTTCGATATTTTTTTTTTCGTCATTTTCAGTCAGAACTCCAACATCTAAAATGGCTTAATTCGAAAACCATGGGGTTTGGGCCAAAGTATCAAGAGAGGAAATCTTTTTATTTTTGAGTTTTTGATCGATGAGAATTTTTTAAGAATTTTTTCGGAATGTTCAGAAAATCAGAATTCGGAAAATCGCCGAACCAATACGGGGATAAGTTATATTTTTCCTTTTATCAATCGTCCATGTTTTATGTGTCAGGGTCCGCTGGTATCTTTTTTTTTGTACAAAAGACGCAACAAGGGCTTTTTGATCACGTTCACCAGTGATATAAGGGTTTTTATAAAACTCAACCACGTTTTCCTCGCCTTTCCGAGCGCTTCGGCGGCACTTTTAACTCTTAGGACTTAAAAGGCTCGCGAGCGGCGCCTTAAGTCCTAGGAGCGAAAAGTGCTGCTCACGAGCAGTACTTTTAACTCTTAGAAGCAGCACTTTTCGCTCCTAAGAGTTAAAAGTGCCGCCGAAGCGCTCGGAAAGGCGAGGAAAATGTGGTTGGAAAAAACACTATTTTTTGAGATAGAAACGCTGGAAATCAATATAGACAACTATAAATTTTTAGAAGCTTCCTTTTTTTGGTGATGAATCTGTCAAATAATTGGAGCCCCGAAATTCAGTGGGGGCAGATTGACCCATCTTATCCGGCTAGACCCTTTTAACGCAATCAGAACCAGAGCAACCATGGAAAAAAACTTTTCAAACTTGAATGTTTCATTTTATCATGCCAAATCGAAGCCAATCAAGGAACACTTGCATGGAAACTTCATGTCACTTTACAAAATTTTTGAAGTCTGTTGCATTATGATGATAAACTACTATCAGACACACTATCAGAAAAAGAGCCCTCGAAGACTTGCTGAAACAAATTTTTCGAATTTATTTTGCCAAAGTAGAAGACGAAGAGTGAAAAAACGTAATGTTCACTCAGTCTAACAAAATTGGAAAATTTTGGAGATATCCATTGTGTTCTGAAGCCAAAAATTTGTATTCCATCCAAAATTGTGCTTCCGATGACTTTTTATGATCATATTTCACATTCATAATACACAGACAATCAATGATGAATAGTAGAAATGCTTAACATACATGTGACTTTACTAAATTTTCAAAGTTTTCAGTTATCCGCTGCATTCCAATTATCTACATTTTGATTCTAGCCCAAAAATAAGCAGTAGAAAACTTTTGATAACTGCTTTTCGAATGTAATAGGTCAGAACTAAAGAAAGAAAGTGAAGAAACACAGCGCACTTCAAGCTCAACAGAAATGAGTAGCCGAAGACTTTCGGATCAAATTTTTCAATTCATATGACATAGTCGGAGTCAAAAAGTGGAAATACTTGGCATACAAGCCGCTTCACAGAAATGTATAAGTTTGTAGGTATCCGCTGTATTCCAATGAATCGAATTTTGATACCATCAGAAACAGAGAGCATCCAAAAACTTTCTGAAACAACTTTTTGAAACATATTATGAGGAAAGTAAAGTGAAAAAGAGTAAAGCATAGTGCACTTTAGAACCAACAAAATTTCAAAGTTTTTTATGTATTTTTCTCAAGATTTTTGAGACAAAAATTCTGATTTTATCCAAAAATGAACAGCGAAAGACTTTTTATAATAAATTTTAGAATCCATAATGCTAAAATTAGAAAGGAAAAGTTAAAACCTATGTCGATTCATATGTCGCAAAAAATTTCCGAAGTTTGCAGGTATCCGCTGCATTCCAATTATCTAGTTTTTGATACTAATAGAATTGAGGAAGCAGAAAACCATTTGAAACAACTTTTTTCAATTCTTCATGCCAGTACTAAAGAGGAAAAGCAAAAACCACAGCGTACTTCAAGTCCAACAGAATTCAAAACTTTTTCAGGAATTGATGGGGTTTCAAAGACAGCAATTTAGATCCTAGCTGTTCAAGAACAAGCCGCTGAAGACATTTATGACAAGTTTTCCAATTCATGTCACAGTTGGATCCCAAGAGTGGAAATACTTGGTATACAAGCCACTTTACAGAAATGTCTAAGTTTGTATGTATCCGCTGTATTCTAATGAATCTCCTTTTAATTCCATCAGAAACAAAGCATCCAAAAACTTTCTGAATTAGCTTTTTTAAATATATTATGAGAAAAGTAAAGTAAAGAAGAGTAAAGCATAGTGCACTTTAGACCCAACAAAATTTCAAAGTTTTTTATGTATTTTTCTCAAGATTTTTGAGACAAAAATTCTGATTTTATCCAAAAATGAGCAGCGAAAGACTTTTTATAATAAATTTTTCAATCCATAATGCCAAAATTAGAAAGGAAAAGTTAAAACCTATGTCGATTCATATGTCGCAAAAAATTTCCGAAGTTTGCAGGTGTCCGCTGCATTCCAATTATCTAGTTTTTGATACTAATAGAATTGAGAAAGCAGAAAACCATTTGAAATAACTTTTTTCAATTCTTCATGCCAGTACTAGAGAGGAAAAGCAAAAACCACAGCGTACTTTAAATCCAACAGAATGCAAAACTTTTTCAGGAATTGATGGGGTTTCAAAGACAGCAATTTAGATCCTAGCTGTTCAAGAACAAGCCGCTGGAGACTTTTATGACAAGTTTTCCAATTCATATATCACCGTTGGACCCGGAGAGTAAAAATACTTGGTAATTATGTCGCTCGACAGAAATTCCAAAGTTTATAGGTATCCGCTGCATACCAATGATACAAATTTTGATCCTACTGAAAAAAAGTACCCGATGACTTCCTGAAATCTTCTTTTCGAATTCATTATGACACATGTAGAAAAGAAAAGTGAATAAATATTGTGCACATTGGGTCGAAAGAAATTCAGTAATTTCTGTTGTTTCCGAGGCTATTCACAGATAAAATTTTGAGCGCATCAAAAAGTAAGCAGTCATAGACTTTTTATTATGAATTTATCAACCAATAATGCTACAATAAGAGATGAAAAGTGGAAAGACTCTCAACGTATACATCGCTTTATAAAGTTGTGAAACTTTGTAGGTGCTCGCTCCATCTCACCGATACCAATTCTGATACTATCAGAAAAAATGCACCCGAAGACTTTTCAAAACAACTTTTTGAGTTCATTATACACAACCGGAGCGAAAAGTAAATTACTTAGCATACACTGATCCCAAAACATTTCTTAAAGTTCGGGTGTATCCATTAGGTCACAATGAGAAACATTTTAATCCTGTTAATTAACGAGCAACTTATAAAGTCTTTTTGTAACAAAACTTTCAACTTATGTTGCCGCAGTGGAAGCGAAGAAGTATAATTGCACAGCAAACACATTTTCCAGCACACTGGTGAAACTTGACATCGTACACTGCGTGTCGATGCGGAAATAAATGGACCAAAGAGCACGACCAAATTGAGTAAAGATAACTCCCGTCTTTTTTTGCCCTGCGGGCAGTCGGGAGTTAAAAAATATGACAGCTCAATACATAATGATGAAACAATAATTATTTAATCAGCACACATTTATTATTATGATTTTTTATTCGAATATATCAATAAATCAATACATATATACAATAATTGCGGGTTCCCGAAATGAAATCCTGACTCCAAGTTTATAGGTTAACCTAGATTTATCGCAGCTGGGTAATAAAAACGCTTTTAAATATTGATGGCACTTGAATAACTTTTTTGATGTTTATTATGTACGTAAGGTTTTCTTAATATTATGACACCACACCACCAATTTTAATAAAATAAATAGATATGACCAACAAAAAATTTGTTGATAACGATTCATTTCTCTCATTGTAAAAGGTTAATCGGGATACGGATTATAACGCGGTGTAAAAGTTCACTGCAACAACATAACTGTGATTTCTAAAGAACGTTTATTTTTTCTATTATTTTTAATCACTCATTAACTGTACTTTTCATCAAATCGCGGCTAGTTTTATTTTATTATGATACTGACACCCGTCTATCGTTTTTCGAATTTTTTCATGCTGCCGTGTAGGCTGCTACGTTTCACTGATACGTCTGAATTTACTGAGTATGGGTGCGTCAGAACCAACCAATCAGAAACTCGAGAGGCATCAAAATGCCTCTGATGGTGTTATATACAGACACGTCAATTCTTGAATGTGTTAGTCACTTTTGCATAATCTTGAGCCCGTGCAAAGTTTTTTCTCAGCAATTACGCGACCGATCATGCTGATTTTGGGCGCAATCGAAAGAGAATTTCATAATTAGCTAAAAGTTCAATTTTTAAGTTTCTCAATTGCTTCTGAGCTTCGTAATTCAATAAAATGACATGCCAATTTTACCCCCACCACCGCGAAAAGTTTTGTTTCGAGAAAGTATAGTCTCGGCGAGCTCGGGCCAGCAGACGACAGGGCTGTCAATGTACTTGTCCCGAGACTCTACCGAGTCTCTTGATATTTATCTGTAAAAGCTTTACTTTAGCAATTGCATTAAAAAATATTAACTCTAGAAAAATACATACAATTCAATTCCAATAGTTTCAAAATTAACCGAAATTATTTTTACGTTAATATAATCATTATCGGTATAAATTATATTTTCCCTCCAAATAGCAATTTGAAATTCAGAGTTATTTCACATTAGTTTAAATTATCTAGAGACAGTATTTTTTTATCATCCGTTGGACGAATAATTTATCATTCGTGTACCTTTTCTTTCAATTCCCGAGCAATCTTTGCAGCAGTATCATTTTTTTTGCATCCTCTGCGTTGCGTCTTCCTGGCCTCTCAGTCTTTTTTGTGGAAGATCGGGATCTATAGAAACAATTTTAGAATAGGAATTCATTTGAGAATTCAACATTTTTTATAATTCCCGAAGAAATTAAAGTATTGAAATTTCAAAACATTGCTCGTCAAAAAATTTGAATATATCTTCTCACTTTTACTCAATTTTCATGCGTATGCTTTATTTCTTTTGAAAAGTAATATTTCAACTTTATCAAGAAAAAGATTTATGCACGGCATTCATACTTTTGTGATATTTTGCTGCGTAATCAGCTTCATACTCTTTTGTTTCCATGATGTATATTTTTCACCGAAATAAGGCACAGCAAAGAATAGGGCTCCCCGGCAGCCAATAACTACCATACCACTGAGGCGATTCCAGTCCAAACTGAGTAGAATAAATTGTATATTTCGTATTCGAATATTTGTGCATGCAGAATATTGTATGAGTTTATTAATTTGGATTAACGATGCAATAGCGCAAAAAAAACTTCAAGACAATACACAGCTATATCATATGTGAGGAAAAAATGGATGTCAGGAGTAAAGATTAACCAAAGAAGTACATTTAAAAAATTTGAAAGATTTAATTCAAATCTTGGACTAAATTATAGAGTGTATTTTTGAAACGTCACAAGATACATAAACTCAAAAATGAACGATAACTTGGAATCGATGAGTTAACACGACAAATTAAAATCACGGCTTCCCTTCTTCAAAATCAATTATACTTACGTACGAGAAAAGACTGTACGATGCACTTTCCTGATCCATTATCGAATGTAAAATGGAACAATTTTATTCAATACTAGCTGAGCCTACTATGCAGGCTTCGCCCGATTAGGCTCTGGACAATACGTAATAGTTTGGAAAAAAATCAGCTGACACTACACGAAATGATTTTTTCATATTTTTCTAATGAACCGGAATCCGACAAACCTTTTATCTAAAAAATTTGTGACCGACAAACGATTGCGCTTCGATTAGGCTTTTGAAAATTTATGATATCTCAAAATTGAAAAAAAATCGGCCAACTTCACATAGATTTTTGTTTTTGATTTTCCCAATTAACTTATTTCCGACAGACGCCGATTTTGATCCGACAATCACCGACAAGAGCCCGACAAACGATTTACGTTAAAAAAAATTCAAAAATCCAAAATCAGTCGGCCAAATTCACAGAGGTACAATTTTATCCTGTCAATTAACGAGCAACTAAAGACTTTTTGTAACAAATCTTTCAACTTATGTTGCCGCAGTGGAAGCGAAGAAGTATAAATGCACAGCAAACACATTTTCACAGACACAATAAATCTAATCAGCACACATATATTATGATTTTTTATTCGAATTCATCAATAAAACAATACATATATACAATAATTGCGTGTTCTCGAAATGAAATTTCTGACTCCAAGTTATAGGTTAACCTGGATTTATCGCAGCTGGGTAATAAAAACGCATTTAAATATTTATGGCACTTGAATAACTTTTTTGATGTTTATTTTGTACGTCTGGTTTTCTTAATATTATGACACCACACCACCAATTTTAATAAAATAAATAGATTTTATGCATTTCATTAGACGATAAACGTTTTTTTTTTTTCATTTATCCGGCACTTCGTTATATGTCGAAACTGTTTGTTTACACCATCAAAAACTGACAGATGGTTGTTCAATATCTAAATATAGATATTTAATAAAAACACTTCACGAAAGAAAAATGACAAAATTAACTAATTCACCACGAATATATCTAGCACGCGGTACACACATCCCGAACTTTGCACTGTCAAAACAATTATTAACATATAGCCGATTACACTTTTCTTGGTTATAGCGGCGAGGTGTGAGTCTGCGACACCGCCGTGAAGTTACCCTGACCTGTCAGCGGACCGAATGAATCCGTCCGGTAGGGACAAAAACGGACTAACCAGCGCTAAGTCCTTGGACCAAATATCCACTTCCGGTTTGTAGTCCGTGGACCGTTCGGACCGTTCAGTGGTCGGTCCGGCTAGCCCCCCGCGGACTGTTCAGCTAGCCCCCCTTTTTAGTCCGTGGACTGTGTAGACCCGGTCCGCGGACCGTGTCGGATCTCCCTGTAGGACAGTCCGCGGACCGTGTTTACACGGTCCACGGACTGCTCGGCTGTCCCACTGGGACAGTCCGCGGACCGATTTCTGGTCGGTTCGCGGACCGCTCCGCTATGCCACTGGGACAGTCCGCGGACCGAAAAGTGGTCGCTTCGCGGACCGCTCCGCTATCCCTCCGGGATGGTCCGCGGACCGAAAAGTGGTCGCTTCGCGGACCGCTCCGCTATCCCTCCGGGATGGTCCGCGGACCGAAAAGTGGTCGCTTCGCGGACCGCTCCGCTATCCCTCCGGGATGGTCCGCGGACCGATAAGTGGTCGCTTCGCGGACCGCTCCGCTATCCCTCCGGGATGGTCCGCGGACCGATAAGTGGTCGCTTCGCGGACCGCTCCGCTATCCCTCCGGGATGGTCCGCGGACCGATAGGTGGTCGCTTCGCGGACCGGTCCGCCATCCCTCCGGGATGGTCCGCGGACCGATTGGTGGTCGATTCGCGGACCGCTCCGCTATCCCTCCGGGATGGTCCGCGGACCGATTGGTGGTCGATTCGCGGACCGATTGGTGGTCGATTCGCGGACCGATGAGTGGTCGATTCGCGGACGTTCCCCGTGGTTACGAGGTCGGCGAACCGTTTCTCGGATATTGAATCAAGTTTTTGCAAACTCGATTCAATATCCGATCGAAGAGAGAGATAGAGAGGAAGAGAGGAGAGTGGTCCGTTGAATTTTGATAATCTGAAATGTAAGATGTATTAGACAGGGAAATGAAGCGAAATAATCAGCAAGAATACCGAGGAGACGAAATAATAAACAATATACTATACATGCTTGAAATATTTTTTTGTACGTAGTATAAATTGTTTATTTTCGTACATAATAATTATTCCTAATTATATTTACTTATATATATAGTCGCGCCGGCACACGTAATCGTATTTCCGTTCGTAATGAAAAATACTGGCGAATATGCTGTACAAATAAAAAATGAAAAATAATTTTGCGTATAAAAAAAAGTTGCGCATAACATATTTCAATCCGTTTCCCATACGTTTGTCATTTTGACACCATACATTGCGTCGTTAACTATGATTATAATAGCCGGCGCGAAACCATCATCGACTTTGACAAAACCTTTTGTTGATTCTACCAAGCAGTGGACGTGTTGCGCGCCGCATAAATAACCAGTATTTTTCATATACGTTACGAACAGCCCGCCATGCGTAGTTGTATCGTCATCGTCATCATTATTCATAAAATGAACGATCGCTTCTATTCGAGCGAATTGCTTCGCATTATTCGAGTATATATATTTGTCGCAAGTTTGCGCTTTACCGTTATCGCCTTCATCGCTCACGTATGTAACGCCTCTTATTTTCGCTTTTTTAAATACATTCATTCGGTAGCCGATGCGCCCCACGTTTTCGTTCTGCAATATTGTAACTTCGGTAGCGGAAGGCTCGCGTACAATATGGTACCCTAATTCTTCAAACTCGAGGCTATTTTCATATTCGTCGTAATGCGATTTTCGTTTTTTCAAGCCCATATTCAAAAATTCGGTTAGCATTTGTTGAACCTCAAGGTCCAAGTTCGCGTCGTTTTTTATATTGCGGATGTAATCGTCGAGCACATAATAATTCATTATTTGCAATTGACGGAAGTTGGGACTTTTCAAAGATAGCAAAATTTGACGGTTATAACCCTCGTATATGAAGGCCGTATGAGTCCACAGAGGTCCCCAATTAGTAACGCAATCGGGAACGTGTCTGATTGTGAGTATGTGCAAGTTGTACGTCATATTTTGCAATCCCATCAAATATTGGTAGTCTTCAATGAAAAATTCAATGAGCAGCCGCGCTTTTCGAATATTTTGCGCATTTATACTTTCATTGTTCAGAATATGGGCCGCTTCCGATAGGCGGACAAATAATTGAAAATATTCGTCAGGAATCAAATCTTTCAGACACGGAACGCAATAATACAAAATCCAATTTCGCCATTCGTTCGCTTTCCATATGTTGCAGTTTTCAATGCCTCGCGGTTTTCTCGCTATTCTACTCGGCGTACGTATCGTCGTTAGCCGCCAGTTTATAAGCCTTTCCAGACTTTCCTTACTGCCAATGTACCACGCGTCGGTTGTTTTGGCGTTGAGCAAAAGTTGCGTCAATTTTTTTCCTACTCCGAGCCAAATGTTATGCATAGAATCTATTACAAGCCCTTTATTGAGATCTAATAAAGGGACGTATCTGAGTATGCTGTTACCAATAAATCCCCGTACCCTGATACCGCTATTCATTGCTTCGTCCATATCATTACGCATTTCTACGTCCTTGCGATGATCGTATTCGCCCATCGGGTATACCCACTCGAAATTATTAATCCCACAACTTTGACCACTCGTGTAACATACGGGACATCCGAATCTACCGTTGAATCTAGTCATATTTAGAATACTAGCACGCGCTACGGAATCAACACAGCAGATAATCGTCAAAAATTTAGTGCATACCGTTACGTTTTCCCTGCCGTAAGGTTTCCATTCAATACCGGTATTATATAAACTCTGCAGCTGCTCGACAACGGGTTTCATGAACGCGTTCAAATCCGGATGTTTGCTATCTACCCAAATCCCTGCCAATATAATGAAACGTTTTCGCGCGTGTGGCGAAAGTTCGTTAATTGTCAGTAGTATAGGCCAGGCACTAACATGCGACGATTTTGCTACTTGGCATCCGTCTGTATTCATAGAAAATGAAAAGTTCCATTCGTTCGATAAAAAATTTCCCGGTTTTTGCAAGTTTTTATATTCCATTCCGTCGTAAATATCCTCCATATATTCATCATTGTATCTTCTCCGATTTTGCGGATATCGAAGAAGCTTAACGAAATTCGGTATGGATAACAACCTCTTAATTTGTTCAATCAAATTCAACGTTACGAAGAATCCTACCGTTACCAATGGTTTTCCCGGTCCTGAAACTTTGCAATAACAATCCCTGATCGGCAACTTTCCTCTTCCGATGACAGTCAGACACTTTCGACAATACAAATGACGGGTTTGTAAGCTACGTTCCGTTCTACCTAATCTCTTCCACATCGTTCTTTTTGTTTCTGGAAACTTGTTATTCCTATCAAACCTGTTCAAGAATGTGAAAAATGATAATACGGTTATAATGCTTAAGACGTGTCGTACAGCCATAGCGATAACGGTTAAGAACATCGTGGCATAGCTATCTTCGTCCCGCATAGTGATCACCGGCCTTTCTTCGTCGGGTAACGGCGCCGCCGCGTCGTCGTTCTCATTCCCCTCTACTACATCGTGCCCTGCCTCTTCCTCACTCGAACTTTCATCGGAACTGTCGTTATTTTCAACATTATCGTCGCTATATTCGGATTCCGGGTCATCGCCATTTTCAATCGTATTACTATCGAAATTACCGCGGTACTCTTCATGCCCTTCGCAATTAATATTATTTAACATTTCCCGGGGAATTTCGTTCATATCGATTTCATCGCTGCTACCGCTATCATCCCTCTCCCTCTCACGCATTTCATTCACGCTTCTTTCGTTAGTGCTTACGTTACCGGCGGCCTCATCATCGCAGTTTCTTTCGTTATTATTCCGCGATTCATCGTCGAAGGCATGGCGTTGCTGCTGTTGTTCCGTCCCCGCGTCATCGGTCGTTTCACGTCTCGTTTCATCCGTATACAATGCTGCATCACTTGGCCAACTCTCATCGTCGCTGTTATCCTCGATCCTCTGAAAACATCTACTTATTCAGATTCGAAAGTATCATCATTCATGCAAAGATTGTACTATTCGGGTATACCCGAAAGGGGAGTCCGGCACAGGGGGTCCCGATAGCCGGGGCCCTTACGGTGCGTAAAGCATTTTCATCCTCCGAAAAAAAAAAATATTATTATTATTATTAGTGTCGTCAGTGCGCTGCACAAAGTATCGTCGCGATCATCGTGTTTCAATTTACGTATTACCGCGCAAAGCCAAGATTTTACGTTTAAATACTTTCATCTTACCGGCTGCGATGCGTATTCCGGATATTCTTCAGTCGTTGGTAATCTGTCGCACGTTTCCATGTATATGTTCGTAAAAGCCTTCATCTTCCGCCGCATCGTTTTTTTGCTTCTGTACGCCTTATTCCGCTCCATTATTACGATTCGACGTCGTTATATGCGCTTATACTCCCCAGGCTCGAAATGTTACCTTCGAAAATGAATTACAGAATGTTATAAATCCAGCACTAAAAATTATCATATTATTTCGAGGAGAAGTATTTTATTGATATATCGCAATTTTAACATTATGAACTTATGTTCTTATAAGGGTTGAGAATACTCGTCTGGCTCAGAACGTTTTATCGAAATGACTAGAAAATCAACAACCATAAAAATCCCCAAAATCATGCTTTCCGACAATTAGAACGATATCAACCCATTTTTTTCAACATATTCTGGCCCAAAGAGCAGTGAAGTCATGAATAACTTTTCGACAGCAGAAACTTATAAGGAATCTTCCTGCCTATGACTTTTTGATAAAATGGCTAATCCAAAAAAATCACATCGAAGGGGAAGTCATTTGTTACTTTATGGTGGTAGAGACTTATAAGAAAATCGATTCGTCTCCGACTTTTAGGATCCCCTGATATTATTCACAACATTCGACGTCGATTGGATCGGTACAAATTATGTTTAAATACGTGTTGAAAGTACTTGTCCGGCCCATCACTTTTTATTCAAATTGCTCAAGTTTCTGATGCGTCCCCTAGGAATGAATACTCCGAATTACTAAAAAAATACTTGGCCTCGAGTTGATATCATAAATTTTGGTACTGCACGTAACTTGGTAACTTTTTAGATTTATTAGTAGAACTCTTTCAAGTTCTTCATGCATCCCATAGGAATGAATATTCCGAATTACCAATAAATACTTGGCCTCGAAATTATATCATAAATTTTAATGCTGTACGTAACTTAGATAGAAAGTTTTTCAATTCATTTAATCATTCCTATTTTTTAATAAGATGAGAAGAGTGGGGCATCGGTTTTTAAAATGTTTTCAAGCGAAATTTTTTGGTTACTTACGTCTGCAATGTTTTCGAGTGGTGAATTTAAGATTTTCTCACGGTTCATTAGAATTTTTTTCACTTTACAAAATAATTACAGATTTATAGTTTTATATTTTTTCAATAATGTTTTTTGCTGAATTATGATTTTTTTTTCAATTGAGCTGAAATCACTTTCAGTAAGGTTCATGATGTTTTTTATAGAATTTTTTTAATACTTTTTTGATATCATCAGAAAACGAGGGACCATCAATGTACTTGTCCCTACCTTTTTTTTCCCTAGGGGAATTTTTGGGTTTGATATCACAGCTTTTTTCTCAAAAATTCCTGAACCTTTTTTTGATGATAATAAGATTTTGGTTCAAATTTCTATGGGTTATTGAGTAAGTACATTTTTAAAGATTCTATGCTCATGGTACAGACATGCCTAACGTAAAAATTGTATATCGCGAAGTATTTCCGCTCCACCAAAGAGGTAGAGTTCCAGGCGCGTTTTTTTAAACATGGTATCCCAAAGAGGTCTAATCAACATCTCAACCCTTGCAAATTCGTTACTAGTTCATCCGTAGTTGAGCCCTCTCTGCAAGTTGATACGAGTAACGACTGCGGTTATCGATAAGATTCAAGTTAACATGCTACATTGAAAAATGAAAATGATAAATGAAAAAAACGTAACCTTAGCTTGTCTCCAGGGCGATAAGGATTTTTTACTGCATTTTTAGTTTCTTTTGCCCTTTTGAGATGAGAAAGCATGGAAGATTCTCGATTTTCAGGTGAGATATGAATTTCGGCTAGTAACATTCAACTTCAGGATAATAACTCGTTTTTGCACTAAATTGGAAGTGAAAAAACATTGCCTTGTTTTTTCACCCGGGCATGGAGGAAATTTTTTCAGCAACTTTAGGTTATTTGGCCCCTTCGAGATGGAAAAGCATGGGAGAATCTCGATTTTCAGCCGAGATATGAATTTCAGCTTGTAACATCCAATTTCAGGATAAAAACTCGGTTTTCACGATATTGTTATTGAAAAAACGTTACCTTAGCTTGTCTCCAAGGCGATTGGGATTTTTTCCCTACAACTTTAGTTTCTTTTGCCCCTTCGAGGCGGAAAAGCATGGGAGAATGTTGATTTTTAGGCGAGATATGAATTTCGGCTTGTAACATCCAATTTTAGGATAAAAACTCGTTTTTTCACGATATTGTTATTGAAAAAACGTTACCTCAGCTTGTTTCCAAGGCGATTGTGTTTTTTTCCATGCAACTTTAGTTTCTTTTGCCCCTTCGATACAGAAAAGCATGGGAGATTCTTGATTTTTAAGCGAGATATGAATTTCGGCTTGTAACATATAATTTCAGGATAAAAACTCGTTTTTTCACGGAATTGTAGATGAAATTACGTTACTTTGGCTTGTCTCCAGAAAGATTGGAATTTTTTTCTGCAACTTTTGTTTCTGTTGCCCATTTGAGATGGAAAAGCATGGGAGAATCTTGATTTTTAGGCGAGATATTAATTTCGGCTTCTAACATCTAACATCCAATTTCAGGATAAAAACTCTTTTTTTCACGAAATTATAAAAAAAAAAAAAAAATAATAATTTTACTTTTTGTCAACAACGAGGTAAAGTCTTGATATTCTTCATTACCTTTGAAGGAATACCATGAGAATAAGAGGTGTCAGTTTTTATCATATTCTCGTTGAGTTTCAAAGAGTTATAGCAGAATTTTATGGGTACTCCAAAACAACATATTAGGCAATGCGGACAAATTTAAACCAGAATCCTACCTTAGCAATTAAATTAAGTCATTAAAACTATCAGATAAGGACAGTTGTATCAGTTGCATTAGTCTCGCACAAATCTCAATGCAACCAGAACCATAGCGACCATGGAAGGAACTTATTGAACATAAAAAATGTTTCAATTTATTATGCCGAACCGAAGCCAAAAATCTGCTGCATTCCGATGATACATATTTTGATACTTCCGGAAAAAGAGCGATGATTGATTGCTGAAACAGATTTTTTAATTCATTTTGCCAAAATAGAAGTCGAAGGGTGACAAATCATAATGGTCACTCGATCTAACAAAATTGGAAACATTTTGATAGATTCATCATTTTCTGAAGACGGAAATTCGTATTCTATCCAAAAATGTTCTTCCGATGACATTTTGTGATCATATTTGAATATCATAATACTACGATCAACGATGAAAAGTGGAAATACTTACAAATAGTACACATGTTACTTCATGAAATTATCAAAGTTTGCAGTTATCTGCTGCATTCCAATTATCTACTTTTTGATACTTATAGAAAAAAGGCAGCGAAAGACTTTTTGAATTAAATATGCCAGAACTCAAGAGGGTGAGCTAAAAAATACAGCGCACTCCAAGCTTAACGAAAATGAGTAGCCGATGACATTTGTAACAAATTTTTTAATTCATATGCCATAGTTGAAGCTAAAAAGTGAAGACACTTGGCACATAAGCCGCTTCACAGAAATGTCCAAGTTTGTAGGTATCCGCTGTATTCCAATGCTTCATATGTTGCTTCAAGAAATTTTCAAAAGTTGTATGTATTCGTTGCATTCTGATTACAGAATTTTTCATATCATCAGAAAAAGTGTATCCGAAGACTTCCCCCGAAACAACTTCCGTTTTCAAGCCAGAAATTTCAATCCCATCCAAAAATGTGCCTCCGATGACTTTTTATAAGCGTTTTTCAAACTCTTATTACCCCAATCAAATCTGAACAGCGGAAATACTTAGCACATTTGTCGCTGCAAAAAATCACCAAAGTTTGCAGGTGTCCGCTGCATTCTACTTATCTAGTTTTTGATACTAATAGAATAAAAACAACAGAAAACCATTTGAAACCACTTTTCCAATTCTTCATGCCAGTACTAAAGAAGGAATGCAAAAAAACACAGCGTACTTCAAGTCCAACAGAATTCAAAACTTTTTCAGGCATCGGTGATGGGGTTTCAAAGACAGCAATTTCGATCCTAGCTGTTCAAGAACAAGCCGCTGAAGACTTCCATAACAAGTTTCCCAATTCATATGTCACAGTTGGAGCCAAAGAGTGGAAATACTTGGTACACATGTCGCTTCGCAGAAATTCTAAACTTTATAGGCATCCGCTGCATACCGATGACAGAATTTTGATCCTACTGAAGAAAAAGTACCCGGTGATGACTTCCTGAAATATTTTTTTCAAATTCCTAATGACACATGTAGTAAAGGAAAGTGAATGAACATAGTGCACATTGAGTCCAACGAAATTCATTAATTTCTGTCGTTTCCGTGGCTAGTCGCAGACAAAATTTTGAGCTCATCGAAAAGTAAGCAGTCAAAGACTTTTTGTTATGAATTCATAAATCAATAATTCTACAATAAGAGATGGAAAATGGGAAAACTCAATGTACTGGTCGCTTCATAAAGTTGTGAAACTTTGTAGGTGCTCGCTGCATCTCACCGATACCAATTTTGATACTGTCAGAAAAAAAGCACCCGAAGACTTTTCAAAACAACTTTTAGATATCATTATACACAATCGGAGCGGAAAGTGAATAATTTGGCATACACTGAACCCAAAACATTTCTTAAAGTTCTGGTGTATTCATTAGGTCACAATGAGAAACAATTTTATCCTGTCAATTAACGAGCAACTAAAGTCTTTTTGTAACAAATCTTTCAACTAATGTTGCCGCAGTGGAAGCAAAGAAGTATAATTGCACAGCAAACACATTTTCCAGCAAACTGGTGAAACTTGACCTGCGGGCAGTCTGGAGTTAAAAAATATGACAGTTCAATAGATAATGATGAAACAATAAATATAATCAGCACACATTCATTGTGATTTTTTATTCGAATTCATCAATAAATCAATACATATATACAATAATTGCGGGTTCCCGAAATGAAATTTCTGACTCCAAGTTTTAGGTTAACCTAGATTTATCGCAGCTGGGTAATAAAAACGCTTTTAAATATTGATGGCACTTGAATAACTTTTTTGATGTTTATTATGTACGTCAGGTTTTCTTAATATTATGACACCACACCACCAATTTTAATAAAATAAATAGATAGACCCAACAAAAAATTTGTTGATAACGATTCATTTCTCTCAGTGTAAAAGGTTAATCGGGATACGGATTATAACACGGTGTAAAAGTTCACTGCAACAACATAACCGTGATTTCTAAAGAACGTTTATTTTTTCTATTATTTTTTATCACTCATTAACTGTACTTTTTATCAAATCGCGGCTGGTTTCATTTTATTATGACACTGACACCCGTCTATCGTTTTTCGAATTTTTTCATGCTGCTGCGTAGGCTGCTACGTTTCACCGATACGTCTGAATTCACTGAGTATGCGTGCGTCAGACCAACCAATCAGAAACTCGAGAGGCATCAAAATGCCTCTGATGGTGTTATATACAGACACGTCAATTCTTGAATGTGTTAGTCACTTTTGCATAATCTTGAGCCCGTGCAAAGTTTTTTCTCAGCAATTACGCGACCGATCATGCTGATTTTGGGCGCAATCGAAAGGGAATTTCTTAATTAGCTAAAAGTTCAATTTTTAAGTTCCTCAATTGCTTCTGAGCTTCGTAATTCAATAAAATGACATGCCAATTTTACCCCCACCACCGCGAAAAGTTTTGTTTCGAGAAAGTATAGTCTCGGCGAGCCTCGGGCCAGCAGACGACAGGGCTGTCAATGTACTTGTCCCGAGACTCTACCGAGTCTCTTGATGCTACGCTCCGAACGAGTTTTTGAACATTCACGCATACATCGCGTTGCGAGGGTGTTATATTTTTGCAAATGTAAATATCATCCATGCTACTACTCTTTATATATTCATATGTTGAATAATCTCCAGTCTATAGGTTGTCACGCGCAATATTGGTTTCTTTCGGTATTATATTCGCAAACATTTCTTTACTGCTTTTTTTTTTTTTTTACAAAACACAATCTTCGCCGTAGCGAACATTTATGTACGATCGTTCTAATTTAGAACCGTCTCGCATTTCGTATCTTCATCGCGTTTATATATAATTATAACCGTTATATACCTCTGTCGAATCTGCGCTTTCCTTTCATTTCGAAGGCTACGCGATGCGGTGTTGAAAATTTTCTTCCAATCCTTCGCAATACTGTCAATCATTTTCATGGCCAAATTGACACGAAATATTCAACTCGTCGCGGGGTTCATCGGCTAATATTTTATTTTTAAAGCTCTAATTTTGGAAAAGTTCTGATTTTTTCGAAGAAACCAAAAAGCTTTCGAATAATTTTATTATATATTCGAATTTTCGAAAATAAATTCGAATTATATATCATGATATGAAATTAACGAAACAATTGAAAAAATTAGTTTCTCGTCATCATTCCGGTGGTATATATACGCGTCATCGAAGTCGCTTACGACTTAAAAAGCGTGCCACAAAAATAATGAATACAAAAATGATGAAAATACTTGCTACACACCTTCCAACGAGATGTTCATGCGCCAATTCCGAGAAAATCGCGAGTCGAACGCTTCGTTAAAAGTATATGGAACGGCAAAACGACGATGATGATCGCTTCGATAACATCAACTCGCAACGGAAACGGTGTGCTCTTCCTTCCGGCAAATAAGCACGATGAACGCTGGTACACTTTCCGTTTTATTTCTGCTGCGCTTCGGTTGTCCCGTAATGATTCAAAATATAACGTCAAAGGGTCGTGACACGCGCAACGGTTAAAACCCAATCGGTCGTTTGTATTTCAATGACCGCATATGATGAGCAGCGAGAAGTCCTGTAACGAAAGAGTAAAAGAAGAATAAATTTTATTTCTTTCCAATCGTTTACTATATTTATTAACGCGAATGATTAATTACGCACACCGATAACCCGGGCAAATAAGATGCGGAGAAACCAGCCACGTTGCTATTATAACGGTGGTTATCAATATTTTCAACACGCATAGTTACTGCTTGCAAGATATTGAAATAAATACAGCCCGCAGATTTTCCTCGAAGATCTATTACATGGAAATTTTTTTTCGTTTCATATGAAACATAAAATAAAAGCAGCGATGGGTTTCTTTCGCTGTACACACATTCTGGCAAATTGCTTACCTTCGTACAGAGATAATTTTCAGGTTTTATCCATATGCCATACGCTATGATTTCCAACGATGGAATAGAACCGCACCCCGTACACAGATTGCAGCTATCGCACCGATGAAATTTTGCAAGGCCCGCAGCAGAGGACTTGAGCAGTCGATTCACAATATCCTCGATTATCGACCATATACCAGAACCAAAAGAGGTATACGTCTCGCAGTGCTGCGCTGACGTTTGTCGATTTATTTGTGCGCTTCAAGTTGTTTTCGCATCCGTATATATACGCCGTAGAGGACCTGCTTCATATATTCACCGATCGATACATGGAAAGGAAAGAAAAAAAAATTGATACAGCACGCACAACCATAATATATTGTAAAACATGCAAATTTTAATAGAGCATTTTGTTAAACGCGTCCGCCGTCGTCTCAACAAAATTGGTATGTATCCACTTTTGAATTTATATGTCCAATCAAAATAAATAAAGCGAGTATACACACAGAAAAGAAAATGAACGCTCAATCGATTTATATATAAGAAAATGTTGTTGCGACGTGGATCGCGGGAAAAAATATCATGGTACACGCGAGAAACAAGTAAAACGCCGCGTCTCAATAAATACGTATGAATTGAGGTTATGTAGGATCGCGTCATTTTACATTACACGCGCACCGTATAAATATATATGCTCTCTTTTCGATATACATTCATTATTAGATAAAAATTGGATCGCGAGACTTGCAGTTATTTAGAACAAATGTACGGAAATAAAAATTCATTACCTCGTGATATAAAAATAACACACACGTGCACAACATATATTAACGATATATACATATACATATGGCGATGCGAACAAAACAACCGGCACACTCGCGCGCGCGACGCGGTATTTATTTACACGAACAAAATTTCGAACGCACTATGCAACATTTATATACATATATTGCTGCGGATATTGTTATAAAAATTGTTAACAATTTTCAACACGGGAAAACACTTTTTTTCATCTCAATAAATACATATATGTATTAATAAATATATATATGTATTTATTGAGAAATGCGGCGGGCGGATTGAGTCCGTGGACTCATTTTAGGAAGTCCGCTGACAGGCCAGCGGGTATGAATCGAGGTTATGTAGGATCGCGTCATTTTACATTACACGCGCACCGTATACATATATATGTTCTCTTTTCGATACACATTCATTATTAGATAATAATTGGATCGCGAGACTTGCAGTTATTTAAAACAAATGTACGCGGAAACGAAAATTCATTACCTCGTGATATAAAAATTTACACACACGTGCACAATATATTAACGATATATATATTGTAACGTTATACACTTATCGACCGAGTGCACGTCGCTACGCGTCGGTTCGTGCTTCTTAAATTAAAAGGAGCAGGTATGAAAGAACGTGAAAAAACGCGATTTTTATGTGAAAAAATATAACAAATGAAATTTATTCAAATTAACGATGCGTTTTACAAAACAAAATCTCGCGGATAAATTTATAAAGAGATTTCGATCGCGTCACCGGATTTACGAAAATTGTTTCTCTTTTTCTTCCAAATTTTTATTTGCTTTGTTTGTTATTTTTGTTTTGTTTGCGTTGTATTCGAATTTCTAACGAACACGAAGATTCGAGAGTAATAAGAATCGTTGCAATTTACTGTACGAAAATCCACGAGGATTTTCTAGATTTACAAAATGAATAAACAATTTTTCTTTTATTTCCGCTTTGTTTTTGTTTTATTGATTATCGCAAGCTGTTCTGTTTATTAATTTGCACGCTTTGTTATTTAACGACCTGTACGCTATTTTTGACTGTTTCGCTTTTTGTGTGTGTCTCCTATGTTTTGTAATAAATGAAATTTAATTGTGAATTGGCTTTTATGTTTTCTTATTTGTCCTGGAACAACCTGTTTTATTTTTCTTTATTTCGCTTCTATTCGCTTTTCAAATATTCAAAATTAACCACAATCCAAAAGTGGTTTGACTCGATATAATAATAATTTGATAAATTTTTGTTTTTTATAAACCAAAGTTCTTACCGCTGCCTTTTGGATTGTCGTTCCGAATAATAATAATAATCGTTTTATTTCAAAAATCAATTATAAATCCAAGAGTATTTATTAATTTCACTTCCTTTAATTATTTTATAATATTTTTCACTTTATTTGAGAGTATCACTTTATTTACGAATAATTTCTCTTTGTTAACGATTAACCTCTTGGATGTATAATAAAATCTCCAGCTCCGCTCAGACTGCCTCGGCTATAAAATTTTATCAATTTGAATTTACGTTAATTTTGCAAAAATAAATTATTAGTTTTTTTAACCTGTTTCCAACAAACATAAGAAATAATAAAAAGGTGAGTATTACTCAGGCTACGGGCTCTAAACGTCGCCGAATAGCGCCAATATCCCTTGCAACACAGGAAAGGATGCAGACCCCAGACCACGGGAGTTAAACGTCGCCGAATCACTCCAATGTCCTGAGCATCTACGAGGTAAGGAAATAATTGACCATGAACCACGGGATGAGAACGTCGCCGAACCCCTCCAATGTCCCATGCATCAATTAATCGGAAAGTAAAAAAAAATAGGAGTGACCCTGGACTACGGGATGAGAACGTCGCCGAACCCCTCCAATATCCCAGGCATCAAGGAAAAATAGGAACAAAGGATTTATGATTTGTTGGAACTAGGTAGAGTGTTCTACTGGAGAGAGCTCTGTTAGGAGGTCCGAGCCAGTCTAAGTGATCAGAGGAACTGATGATGAGAGCGGTCGCGCAGCGACTTTTATACCCCACTTTTCCCTCGCTTTCGATGCGCCGCTTAATTTTAATCTCGAACCGCTTACTGCGCACGTTCTATTTTCTCATTCGCTCAGCACACTCCCCACTACTCATTCACGCTCTCACATTCGCTCGCCGCTACCCCCACTCTCGCATCCTAGGATGCGCGAGATTCCGCATTTTATGTTTTTCAGGTTTATTTGTTTCGAATTTTTCATTATTTGTTGCTTATTATTATTATTTAATGATTTATCGAATTATTTTTCGTATGTGGAAACAATTAATTAATTTTAAAAACAATAGAAATATTTCGATTTTTCTCTCGAATTTGGCTACTGCGCATGCGCCGTAACACGCATTTTTATTTATTCAAAATAGTTTAAATTTTCAATAAAATTATAAGTCGCGCTTATTTTGTTTTGATTCTTTGATTTTTTATCGAATTTTTGAGCCTAATTAAGTTAACGAATGATAATTTAATGAAAAGAAATGAAGAAAATAAAAAGAATAATTTATTTGATTTTTTCGACGCTTGGCGGCGTCGGTAACGCTCGCGTCGGTAGTCTCGGCTGTTCGTTGCCGATGCCCAAGATGGCCGCCGCCCGGACGAACGCGCGCGTCGTTGTTGTTTACGGGCGAAAAATGTCGGCGATCGCGCCGTCGCGTTGTTCGTATTCGCGTTCGGGATCGGAATTACGTGTCGTGAGTGCGGGTACGTTTCAATGCCCCCCAGAACAAAAAAATCTAGGAACTGATCTTTTTTGTTCTCTAAATTTAAATTTAAAATTTCAAAAATTCAAATATTCAAAAATTCAAAAATTTGAAAATTCAAAAGTAGGGATTTATAAAGGACTAGCTGTGCCCGCTCGCTTCGCTCGCGGCACATCTAGCAGGCGTATTTAGCAAGCGTATTGCACATCTTTCCACATCACCCATGAGGTAATGTGTTTTGGTATGCGTTCCCATTATTTTACATGGTGGGTCCCCAGTAGGCCTAAACCATGAAAAATAGCTCAATATAAAATTTAATTCATTGTTTATATTTTATAATACAGTGTCGTATTACATTTTTTAAATCAATTTTCAATATTTATATTTATAACATTTTAATAAATTAATACATTCGATAAAATTAAATCTTAAAAAATATTGATAAAATATTTATCTTAATAATAAACAGCTAAATTTTATAATTATAATCCAAAAACTTCTTTATAAACAACATTTTTTGTTCGTTTTTCTGGTTGAAGGATGATTAAATCCTTAGAAGAACTCACTCTTGAACATGCCACGTAAAGTTGACCATGTGAAAAACAATCACCTTGTAAATCCACACCAACTACTTTTAAACTTTGTCCTTGAGCTTTATTTATAGTCATCGCAAAGCATACTCTAACCGGAAACTGCAAACGTCTAAATTCGAAATGATAATCTGATGGAATCAAAGGTATTCTAGGTATAAAAACATTTTCGCCCGTATATTTTCCTGTATAAATTGTGGCTTCAATCAAATTTCTTCGCAAATTTTTTACTTGAAGCCTAGTACCGTTACACAATTTAGGTGGATTTAAATTACGTAATAACATTATTGGTGTACCAATCTTTAGGTAAAGAATATGAGGTGGTATCCCTGGCGGGTTAAGTGTGTGCAAAAACTCTACAGGATAGTGAATAGTATCGTCAACTTCTATTACTGTATCTACAGATTCATATTTCATATGTTCAGTCGTTAGTTTATCTATCAAAAACGCATTGATCAAATCGCATGAATCATTTCTTGGTGTCAGGATAGCTCTTTCCTGCAACCATGAAATATTATTTAATAGGTTATTTTGAATATTTGGGTATATTCTATCAATCAAAGTTATACAATCCGTCACAGTATCACAAAGGTTATTTGGAATTGTTATTTTTCCTTTTTCTTCGGGAACATTTCCATTACCTATGTCTATTAATAAATCCGAAAACTCCTTTGCTTTGGATTCATTTTTAAGATAGACCCTCATGTTAATTGTCAAAGATCGAACATTTACATGAGGCCATAGAACTGAAGATTTTAAACATGCTTTAATTTCATCTGCGCGTGTTCCTCGTTGTACAACCGGCAAAGTTTGTCTAAAATCAACAGCTAAAACAACGGTCAACCCACCCATAAGTCTATTATTACCTCTAATGTCTTGAAGTGTCCTATTAAGCGCTTCAACACCTTTCCTGTGGGACATGGTACATTCGTCCCAAATAATAATTTTTGTATTTCTAAGCATATGCGCCATACTACTTTGCTTTGAGATGTTACAAATAGGATTTTCAGAATGATTCAAATTGAGAGGTAATTTAAATGCTGAATGAGCAGTCTTACCTCCATCAATCAAAATAGCTGCAATGCCTGAAGAAGCAACAGCAATAGCAATATTTTTCTCACTTCTAATTTTAGCAAGCAACAGATTGATCAAAAATGTTTTTCCAGTTCCTCCAGGAGCATCAAGAAAGAACAATTTTCCTGAATTAAAAACAACACTGTTTAAAACTTCATCATAAAATTGTTTTTGTTCTTGATTCAATTTTGAAATACCTATAGAAACTACTTCGATTGAATGAGATATATCATATCCTAATTCACTCAGATATTGACAATTGGTTATAATTGTGCCTTGCTCCCTTAACGGAACTGGAAGCCCAAACTGTAACAAAGTTTTACCGGACATTGATGAAACAATATCTTCAATAAGAATAAGACATTGATTGTAAACTATATCGACAAACATTTCAATGTTTCTACCATCTTTTTCAATTTGTCTTTTAAAATCTTCTGCCAAAATTTCTTTGTATTTTTCCCATAATTTCATTGGATCTCCTACTTGACAAAAAACCAACAGAATTGCAAATAACTCTCTAATTTTGTATGGTGAATCAAAAATAGAGGCTTCTTCCAAAGTACGATCCCAGTGAATATCGTCTTCTAGTAAGCCAAGTTCTCTGCAAGCTGCCTGAAACGTCGGCTGTTTCACGCCTGCTATAGTTTTTAAATCATCAAATGAAGTGGGTCCACGAATCTCATGTAGAAGAAGTCGCAAATAGTAGCATTCAGCATTATTGGGATTGACTGTGTACACTCTACCCAACACATGATCTTTTTTGATTCCTTTATAATTTTCAACGATTTTCCCTTTTTTTCTCCTAATAAATTTATTTTTTCTCCAAATATAAAAAGCTGGAACTTCACAATATAAAAGAGTTTTAGCAAAGTTATCTACTTTGCAAAGTTCGAAAAAACCCATAAGAGTCGTATTCACAGGATCGATTATCTTATTAACAACATTATCTTCTGTAAAATAAACTCTTTGACCATTTTCGAGATGAACTGCGAGATGAACGACAGGAGGATACCTCTCATGGATTGGAAAACAAAAGATACGCCAAGCTGCTTCAGAACTGCTTATGTATCTTCCTGACTCATATCTAGATATCTCATCTAAATTTTCAACGGTAAACGTTGCCTGATCAGATCCTTTATTTACGTACTTACAGATATATTTAATCGATTTAACTGAATTACAGTACTCGACATTAATATGAGCTTTAAAAGTACTTGATAAAACTGGGTTATAAGGTATGACCCACCGATTATCAATATCAAAACCTTTTAGTTTTATTGACATCCCACCATCTACTGGAGAACGTCTACGATACTGAGGATAGCCATCCTGACCTGTTTGAGTTTCTTTTAAGAAAGGTTTTGGGTATCGTTTTGTGCAGACACCATCTTTCATGCAAGGTGAACTTGAATTTAATAGTCCACACGGGCCATGAATCATTGTCGATTTAATAATTTCATAAAGATTAGGATCATTATCGGGGTTAGGTAATTCAGCCGAGATAACTTCGTCAATAGTGTCAGGTCTAATTTTATTTTCCAACCAAATAAGAATATGAGCATGAGGAAGTCCACGTTTCTGCCATTCCACAGTATACATTTGACACTTGGTAGTGCCAAAGATACAACCTTTTGTTATAAGATTCATCAATTTCTTAAGTTTCAAATAAAATACCCTTGCTATTACGTCATGTCTATCATAAGACTTTTGACCTTTACTTAAGATATCTTGAATTTCTGACCATTTAGGATTGCAAGTGAATGTAATAAATAAATCAGGACGTCCATATTGTCTTACGTAAGTCATAGCATCTTGAGTTCGTTCATGCATGTATCTAGGTCCTCCAGTGAAAGAAGATGGCAACACAACCATTTTCCCCATCTCAGAAAACTGTCCATCTGTTTTTGTCATCGCGTCTTTTAGATGTATATATTCCTCACTTCTAAGTTTTTTTTGATTGTAACGAATCCAATTAAGTTTTTCAGTTTCAATTTTTGCATACATGTCAACCGAAAATTGATTAAATAGACTCCGAAAATGAACTAAATAACATATTTCACTTACACGCTCCATTAATCTATAGCTATAAAACTCAGAAGCTGATACGGTTTTTTTTAGAGGAACCCTAGTATTTGAATCACGTTTATGTATATTTATGCAATAACCATCTTCTCCACGGAAAAACATCAAAGGATACTGGAGAGCATCATAGGCACGATGAATTTCACTGATTCGTACCAATCTATTGTCTCTACTGTATAGAATGATGTCTCTTTTTTCAAAATCCTGACCAACAATAAGAACAGCTACTTCTTTTGTTTGAGGAGCATTGAAACGACCCTTGTGTTCTCTATATGGTTTTTGATCAGCATTGATTATAACCTTGAACTCTTTTTGGTCTTTAGGAATAGAATCAATAGCTGACTTAAAATCCAGAATATATTTGTTATGTTTATGTAGCGACTTCTGTAGTTGACTAACTAATTCTGGCTTAACACCAGGGGAAATTCCACAACGGATATCTCTTTCACGTATATCATCACCAAGAAAATATAACTGAAGAAATGAAGGCTGTTGATTAAGTCCAGCCATAAGGCTACCCATTCTGTGGTACACTTGTCCATGGATTTTAAATGTTGGCATAAAATTTCCCTCTTTGACTTCTTTAGCTCCGAATGACGTCATTTGAAAACATCCATTATATTTACGAATCGTGGAAAGGAAATGTTCTGAAAGCATATCCTGATTCATTAGGAGACTATTCAAAGGTTCAGGGTATGGCTCAATTGGGCTAATTTGGACTTGACCACCACTGCAACACATTCCTGGAGGTTCATCGTTCCATTTTAAAGCATGACACCAAGAGCATGGAGATCTTTTTCCGATATTTATAATTTTATCACTTGAATAATCAATATGCGGTTTATATTCAAATCCAGACAGAGTCTTTGAAATCCATGGAGCTAGTCTAATTTGTGATCTTTTTTTATTATACTTCATTGTCGATATTTTATTAATATGTCTATTTTTTGACACATATTTGTGTACCGCTGCTCTATTTACTTCAGGATGTTTTTTCGTATATTTTCTAACAGCTGTACTATGAACTTCAGGATGATGTTGTGTATGTTTTTTGACAGCCCTTCTATGAACTTCAGGATGATGTTGTGTATGTTTTTTGACAGCCCTTCTATGAACATCACGATTACTTTCGGTATAATTATGAACAGCACGTTTTACTTGTTTATTTCTAATTGAACTTGTGAATCTTTTTCTTCTTTTTTTTAATTTATCTGATTTAAGGTTTGTAACATATTCATCGATTTCCACAGACACATTTTCTTGAGGTTGATACACTGTAAATGACACATTTTTATTATTTATTTGCACTTTATCATCACTTTTTGAATTTGTAACTGATTGAGGCAATGAAACTTTCAATGACACATTTTCTTCATTCTGAGACACTGAACCACAATATTCTTCAATATCAATTAAAGCATCGAAATGACCACTATTAAAATTTCCTGTAAACCTCATCCTTTTTACTTCATGGACTGTTTCTCCAACGGAAGCTATAAGGCAACCACCTTCGTAAATTTGAAACTGATAAGGGAATAATTCCCCAGCCGCAATAATTTCACAAATTGATCCATAGGTATTGTGTTTAGACATTTCAGTGCAATAAGAATACTTTGTGTCATAAGGATCACCAGATAGCATTTGTGTTAAGCATTGAAACCTATTCCAGTTGTTAGATACGTGAGAAACAATATTTTTTCTTATTTCGTCATTCTTTGATACGTCGCCGTATATCAATAGTGACAAAGTAGAAAATAAACACGCTCCGTCACCTAAAATCTTGATAATTTTAAAAGGAATATAATTTCCATTTATTGAAATATATTCTACGTTCATGTTAATAAACTTGAAATGTTATAAATTAAACAAAAAATGTAAATGAATGTTAACCTCCCCAACAAAACGTGAATTATGAAACGATATGAACGAAAATTAAATTAATTCAAACAATAAGATGAAAACTCACCAACAAAACGGTATTGAAATGAAATAACTTAAAGAAAACTTATTCCAGTCGTTAGATGACCGAGAAACAATATTTTTTCTTACTTCGTCAATCTTCGATACGTCACCGTATATCAATGACAGAGTAGAAAATAAACACGCTCCGTCACCTAAAATCTTGATAATTAAAAAAAAAAGGAATATAATTTCCATTTATTGACATGTATTCTACGTTCATGTTAATAAACTTGAAATGCTATAAATTAAACAATAAATGTAAATGAATGTTAACCCCGACAACACAACGTGAATTATGAAACGATATGAACGAATATTAAATTAATTCAAACTTTATTATAAAAACTCACCAACAAAACGGGATTGAAATGAAATGACTTAAAGTCAAACCCAAATCTTCTTATTAAAAAGAATTACACCTTTTATGAAATTTTATGCGAGTATATAATTTGACAGCTGTGAGTTTTTTTATATCTTTTACCATATTGAAGTTTTTTGACAAAACGTCAACTTCAATAACATGATGAATAGTTGGTAACATAGACGCGTGTTCAAAATTAAATATTACTGATCTAATATTACGGACCGATTTGATATGTCAAACCGTACATGCAAAATTTTTTGATTGTAACGACAGTTGGTAATATATGATTTTCTGTGTCGTTGATTACTAATCTCTTTCCTGAATTAAAATTGGTATTATATGATTTGCTGTGTCGTTGAATACGAATATGTATTCAAAATTCAAAATTGCCGATTAAATAAGACAAAAAGAAAAATAATATTTCGAAACCATTATGAACCGAAATTTTTTTGTTCAACATATTTGAGACCTAAGAAAAATAATATTTCGAAACCATTATGAGCCGAAATTTTTTGAACATATTTGAGATCTATGACAAATGTAAATGAATGTTAACCCCGACAACACAACGTGAATTATGAAACGATATGAACGAATATTAAATTAATTCAAACTTTATTATAAAAACTCACCAACAAAACGGGATTGAAATGAAATGACTTAAAGTCAAACCCAAATCTTCTTATTGAAAAGAATTACACCTTTTATGAAATTTTATGCGAGTATATAATTTGACAGCTGTGAGTTTTTTTATATCTTTTACGATATTGAATTTTTTTTGACAAAACGTCAACTTCAATAACATGATGAATAGTTGGTAACATAGACGCGTGTTCAAAATGAAATATTACTGATCTAATATTACGGACCGATTTGATATGTCAAACCGTACATGCAAAATTTTTTGATTGTAACGACAGTCGGTAATATATAATTTTCTGTGTCGTTGATTACTAATCTCTTTCCTGAATTAAAATTGGTATTATATGATTGGCTGTGTCGTTGAATACGAATATGTATTCAAAATTCAAAATTACCGATTAAATAAGACAAAAAGAAAAATAATATTTCGAAACCATTATGAGCCGAAATTTTTTTGTTCAACATATTTGAGACCTAAGAAAAATAATATTTCGAAACCATTATGAGCCGAAATTTTTTGAACATATTTGAGATCTATGACAAATGTAAATGAATGTTAACCCCGACAACACAACGTGAATTATGAAACGATATGAACGAATATTGAATTAATTCAAACTTTATTATAAAAACTCACCAACAAAACGGGTTTGAAATGAAATGACTTAAAGTCAAACCCAAATCTTCTTATTAAAAAGAATTACACCTTTTATGAAATTTTATGCGAGTATATAATTTGACAGCTGTGAGTTTTTTTATATCTTTTACGATATTGAATTTTTTTTGACAAAACGTCAACTTCAATAACATGATGAATAGTTGGTAACATAGACGCGTGTTCAAAATTAAATATTACTGATCTAATATTACGGACCGATTTGATATGTCAAACCGTACATGCAAAATTTTTTGATTGTAACGACAGTCGGTAATATATAATTTTCTGTGTCGTTGATTACTAATTTCTTTCCTGAATTAAAATTGGTATTATATGATTTGCTGTGGCGTTGAATACGAATATGTATTCAAAATTCAAAATTTCCGATTAAATAAGACAAAAAGAAAAATAATATTTCGAAACCATTATGAGCCGAAATTTTTTTGTTCAACATATTTGAGACCTAAGAAAAATAATATTTCGAAACCATTATGAGCCGAAATTTTTTGAACATATTTGAGATCTATGACAAATGTAAATGAATGTTAACCCCGACAACACAACGTGAATTATGAAACGATATGAACGAATATTAAATTAATTCAAACTTTATTATAAAAACTCACCAACAAAACGGGATTGAAATGAAATGACTTAAAGTCAAACCCAAATCTTCTTATTGAAAAGAATTACACCTTTTATGAAATTTTATGCGAGTATATAATTTGACAGCTGTGAGTTTTTTTATATCTTTTACGATATTGAATTTTTTTTGACAAAACGTCAACTTCAATAACATGATGAATAGTTGGTAACATAGACGCGTGTTCAAAATGAAATATTACTGATCTAATATTACGGACCGATTTGATATGTCAAACCGTACATGCAAAATTTTTTGATTGTAACGACAGTCGGTAATATATAATTTTCTGTGTCGTTGATTACTAATCTCTTTCCTGAATTAAAATTGGTATTATATGATTGGCTGTGTCGTTGAATACGAATATGTATTCAAAATTCAAAATTACCGATTAAATAAGACAAAAAGAAAAATAATATTTCGAAACCATTATGAGCCGAAATTTTTTTGTTCAACATATTTGAGACCTAAGAAAAATAATATTTCGAAACCATTATGAGCCGAAATTTTTTGAACATATTTGAGATCTATGACAAATGTAAATGAATGTTAACTCCGACAACACAACGTGAATTATGAAACGATATGAACGAATATTAAATTAATTCAAACTTTATTATAAAAACTCACCAACAAAACGGGTTTGAAATGAAATGACTTAAAGTCAAACCCAAATCTTCTTATTAAAAAGAATTACACCTTTTATGAAATTTTATGCGAGTATATAATTTGACAGCTGTGAGTTTTTTTATATCTTTTACGATATTGAATTTTTTTTGACAAAACGTCAACTTCAATAACATGATGAATAGTTGGTAACATAGACGCGTGTTCAAAATTAAATATTACTGATCTAATATTACGGACCGATTTGATATGTCAAACCGTACATGCAAAATTTTTTGATTGTAACGACAGTCGGTAATATATAATTTTCTGTGTCGTTGATTACTAATTTCTTTCCTGAATTAAAATTGGTATTATATGATTTGCTGTGGCGTTGAATACGAATATGTATTCAAAATTCAAAATTACCGATTAAATAAGACAAAAAGAAAAATAATATTTCGAAACCATTATGAGCCGAAATTTTTTTGTTTAACATATTTGAGACCTAAGAAAAATAATATTTCGAAACCATTATGACCCGAAATTTTTTGAACATATTTGAGATCTATGACAAATGTAAATGAATGTTAACCCCGACAACACAACGTGAATTATCAAACGATATGAACGAATATTAAATTAATTCAAACTTTATTATAAAAACTCACCAACAAAACGGGATTGAAATGAAATGACTTAAAGTCAAACCCAAATCTTCTTTTTAAAAAGAATTACACCTTTTATGAAATTTTATGCGAGTATATAATTTGACAGCTGTGAGTTTTTTTATATCTTTTACGATATTGAATTTTTTTTGACAAAACGTCAACTTCAATAACATGATGAATAGTTGGTAACATAGACGCGTGTTTAAAATTAAATATTACTGATCTAATATTACGGACCGATTTGATATGTCAAACCGTACATGCAAAATTTTTTGATTGTAACGACAGTCGGTAATATATAATTTTCTGTGTCGTTGATTACTAATCTCTTTCCTGAATTAAAATTGGTATTATACGATTTGCTGTGTCGTTGAATACGAATATGTATTCAAAATTCAAAATTACCGATTAAATAAGACAAAAAGAAAAATAATATTTCGAAACCATTATGAGCCGAAATTTTTTTGTTCAACATATTTGAGACCTAACAAAAATAATATTTCGAAACCATTATGAGCCGAAATTTTTTGAACATATTTGAGATCTATGACAAATGTAAATGAATGTTAACCCCGACAACACAACGTGAATTATGAAACGATATGAACGAATATTAAATTAATTCAAACTTTATTATAAAAACTCACCAACAAAACGGGTTTGAAATGAAATGACTTAAAGTCAAACCCAAATCTTCTTATTAAAAAGAATTACACCTTTTATGAAATTTTATGCGAGTATATAATTTGACAGCTGTGAGTTTTTTTATATCGTTTACGATATTGAATTTTTTTTGACAAAACGTCAACTTCAATAACATGATGAATAGTTGGTAACATAGACGCGTGTTCAAAATTAAATATTACTGATCTAATATTACGGACCGATTTGATATGTCAAACCGTACATGCAAAATTTTTTGATTGTAACGACAGTCGGTAATCAAGAGACTCGGCAGAGTCTCGGGACAAGTGCATTGACAGCTCTGTCGTCTGCTGGCCCGAGGCTCGCCGAGACTATACTTTCTCTGAATAAAACGATTCGCGGTGGTGGGGGTAAATTTGGCATGTCATTTCGTTCAATTACGAAGCTCAGGAGTCATTTGATGCCTTGCAATTTGAACTGGAGAACAATTAGGAAATTCCCTTTCGATTGAGCCCGAAATCAGCATGATTCGTGGCGTATTTGCTGAGAAAAAACTTTGCACAGGGTCAACATTATGCAAAAACTACTAACACATTCAAGTTTTTCACGTGTCTGTATATAACACCATCAAAGGCCTCATGTCCTCGGGGCTAACTTCACGGCGGTGTCGCAGACTCACACCTCGCCGCTATAACCAAGAAAAGTGTGATCGGCTATATGTTAATAATTGTTTTGACAGTGCAAAGTTCGGGATGTGTGTACCGTGTGCTAGATGTATTCGTGGTGAATTAGTTAATTTTGTCATTTTCTTTTGTGAAGTGTTTTTATTAAATATCTATATTTATATATTGAACAACCATCTGTCAGTTTTTGATGGTGTAAACAAACAGTTTCGACATATAACGAAGTGCCGGATAAATGAAAAAAAAACGTTTATCGTCTAATGAAATGCATAAAATCTATTTATTTTATTAAAATTGGTGGTGTGGTGTCATAATATTAAGAAAACCAGACGTACATAATAAACATCAAAGAAGTTATTCAAGTGCTATAAATATTTAAATGCGTTTCTATTACCCAGCTGCGATAAATCCATGTTAACCTATAACTTGGAGTCAGAAATTTAATTTCGAGAACACGCGATGATTGTATATATGTATTGATTTATTGATGAATTCGAATAAAAAATCATAATATATGTGTGCTGATTAGATTTATTGTGTCTGTGAAAATGTGTTTGCTGTGCATTTATACTTCTTCGCTTCCACTGCGGCAACATAAGTTGAATGATTTGTTACGAAAAGTCTTTAGTTGCTCGTTAATTGACAGGATAAAATTGTTTCTCATTTTGACCTAATGGATACACCCGAACTTTAAAAAATGTTTTGGGTTCAGTGTATGCCAAGTTATTCACTTTCCGCTCTGATTGTGTATAATGATATCTAAAAGTTGTTTTGAAAAGTCTTCGGGTGCTTTTTTTCTAAGAGTATCAAAATTGGTATCGGTGAGATGCAGCGAGCACTTACAAAGTTTCACAACTTTATGAAGCGATCAGTACTTTGAGTCTTCCCACTTTCCATCTCTTATTGTAGAATTATTGATTGATGAATTCATAACAAAAAGTCTTTGGCTGTTTACTTTTCGATGCGCTCAAAATTTTGTCTGTGAATAGCCACGGAAACGACAGAAATTACTGAATTTCGTTGGACTCAATGTGCACTATGTTCATTCACTTTCCTTTACTACGTGTGTCATTAGGAATTTGAAAAAAATATTTCAGGGAGTCATCGCCGGGTACTTTTTTTTCAATAGGATCAAATTTCTGTCATCGGTATGCAGCGGATACCTATAAAGTTTAGAATTTCTGCGAAGCGACATGTGTACCAAGTATTTCCACTCTTTGGCTCCAACTGTGACATATGAATTGGGAAACTTGTTATAAAAGTCTTCAGCGGCTTGTTCTTGAACAGCTAGGATCGAAATGGCTGTCTTTGAAACCCCATCGTCGATGCCTGAAAAAGTTTTGAATTCTGTTGGACTTGAAGTACGCTGTGTTTTTTTGCTTTCCTTCTTCAGTACAGGCATGAAGAATTGGAAAAGTGGTTTCAAATTGTTTTCCGCTGTTTTTATTCTATTAGTATCAAAAACTAGATAAGTAGAATGCAGCGGACACTTGCAAACTTTGGAAATTTTTTGCAGCGACATGTGTGCTAAGTATTTCCGCTGTTCAGATTTGATTGTGGTAATGAGAGTTTGAAAAACTATTATTAAAAGTCATCGGAGGCACATTTTTGGATAGGATGGAAATTTCTGGCTTGAAAACGGAATGGATAGATAGAAAATTTTCCAATTTCGTTGGACTGAAGTGCGTTATGTCAAGAATACCTACAACTTTTGAAAACTTTGTGAAGTACTTTATGAATCATGGATGTTCTGTCGCCAAAATGCAATAAATACATCTCAATTTTCTGAATTTTGCTGGGGCTGAAGTGCACTATATTTGTTTTTCCATTTTTTCATTTTAATTGTGGTATAATAAAAATATGAAAAGTTGTTTCTGGAGAAGTCTTCGGATACACTTTTTCTGATGATATGAAAAATTCTGTCATCAGATCGCAACGAATACATACAACTTTTGAAAATTTCTTGAAGCAACATATGAACTTTTTCTTCCTAGCTTTGGCATAATGGATTAAAAAATTTATTATAAAAAGTCTCCCGCTGCTCATTTTTGGATAAAATCAGAATTTTTGTCTTGAAAATCTTAAGAAAAATACATAAAAAACTTTGAAATTTTGTGGGGTGTAAAGTGCACTATGCTTTACTCTTTTTTACTTTACTTTTCTCATAATATATTTGAAAACGTTGTTTCAGATAGTCTTTGGATGCTCTGTTTCTGATGGTATCAAAATTTGATTCATTGGAATACAGCGGATACCTATAAACTTTGACATTTCTGTGAAGCGGCTTGTGTGCCAAAAGTATTTTTACTTTTTAGCTTCAACTATGGCATATGAATTAAAAAATTTGTTACAAATGTCATCGGTTACTCATTTTCGTTGAGCTTGGAGTGCGCTGTATTTTTTTGCTCCCCCTCTGTAGTTCTGGCACATTAAATTCGAAAAGTAGTTTTGAAAAGTTTTCCGCTGATTTTTTTCTGTAAGTATCAAAATGTAGATAATTGGAATGCCGCGGATACATGCAAACTTTAACATTTTTGTAAAGTGACATGTTGTGTGCTATTTGTAAGTATTTCCACTTTTCATCATTGATTGTAGTACTATGGATTTCAAATATGATTACAAAAAATCATCGGATGCTCATTTTTCAATGGAATACAAATTTCTGGCTTCAGAACACGATGAATACATTGAGATGTTTCCAATTTTGTTAGATCCAGTGAACATTACGTTCTTCTACCCTTCGACTTCTATTTTGACAAAATGAATTGAAAAATCTGTTTCAGCAATCATCGCTCTTTTTCCGGAAGTATCAAAATATGTATCATCGGAATGCAGCAGATTTTTGGCTTCGATTCGGCATAATAAATTGAAAATTTTTTTATGTTTAATAAGTTCCTTTCATGGTCGCTATGCTTCTGGTTGCATTGAGATTTGTGCGAGACTAATGCAACTGATACAACTGTCCTCATTTGATAGTTTTAATAACTTAATTTAATTTCTAAGGTAGGATTCTGGTTTAAATTTGTCCGCATTGCCTAATATGTTGTTTTGGAGTACCCATAAAATACTGCTATAACTCTTTGAAATTCAACGAGAATATGATAAAAACTGACACCTCTTATTCTAATGGTATTCCTTCAAAGGTAATGAAAAATATCAAGACTTTACCTCGTTGTTGACAAGATGTGAAATTATTTTTTTTTTTTAACCCTTTGAAGCATAGTGACATACTGGTATGTTACCTACTTTAACTCTGTTTTCCTTCAATTCAATGGATACCAGTATGTCACTATGCTTCAAAGGGTTAATAATTTCATGAAAGAAAGAGTTTTTATCCTGAAATTGGATGTTAGATGTTAGAAGCCGAAATTAATATCTCGCCTAAAAATCAAGATTCTCCCATGCTTTTCCATCTCAAAGGGGCAACAGAAACAAAAGTTGCAGAAAAAAATTCCAATCTTTCTGGAGACAAGCCAAAGTAACGTAATTTCATCTACAATTCCGTGAAAAAACGAGTTTTTATCCTGAAATTATATGTTACAAGCCGAAATTCATATCTCGCTTAAAAATCAAGAATCTCCCATGCTTTTCTGTATCGAAGGGGCAAAAGAAACTAAAGTTGCATGGAAAAAAACACAATCGCCTTGGAAACAAGCTGAGGTAACGTTTTTTCAATAACAATATCGTGAAAAAACGAGTTTTTATCGTGGAATTCGATGTTACAAGCCGAAATTCATACTTCACCTGAAAATCAAGATTCTCCCTTGCCTTTCCGTCTTAAAGAGGCAAAAAAACTAAAGTTGCAGAAAAAAATCCCTATCGCCCTGGAGACAAGCCAAGGTTACGTTTTTTTCATTTATCATTTTCATTTTCCAATGTAGCATATTGACTTGAATCTTATCGATAACCTCAGTCGTTACTCGTATCAACTTCCAGAGACGGTCCAACTACGGATGAACTAGCAACGAATTTGCAAACGATGAGATGTGAATTGAGCCTCTTGGGAATACCATGTTAAAAAAAAACACGCCTGGAACTCTACCTCTGTGGTGGTGCGGATAAACTTCGCGATATACAATTTTTACGTTAGGCATGTCTGTACCATGAGCATAGAATCTTTAAAAATGTACTAACATAATAACTCATAAAAATTTAAACTGAAATCTTATTATCATCAAAAAAGGTTGAGGAATTTTTGAGAAAAAAGCTGTGATATCAAACCCAAAAATTCCCCTAGGGAAAAAAAAGGTCGGGACAAGTACATTGATGGTCCCTCGTTTGCTGATGATATCAAAAAAGTGTAAAAAAAAAATTCTATAAAAAAATCATGAACCTTACTGAAAGTGATTTCAACACAATTGAAAAAAAATCACAATTCAGAAAAAAACATGATTAAAAAAAAATAAAACTATAAATCTGTAATTATTTTGTAAAGTGAAAAAAATTCTAATAAACCGTGAGAAAATCTTAAATACACCACTCGAAAACATTGCTGATGTAAATAACCAAAAAATTTCGCTTGAAAACATTTGAAAAACCGATACCCCACTCTTCTCATCTTATTAAAAAGGAGGAATGACTAAATGAATTGAAAAAGTTTCCATCTAAGTTACGTACAGCATTAAAATTTATGATACCATATCGAGGCCAAGTATTTATTGGTAATTCGGAATATTCATTCCTATGGGATGCATGAAGAACTTGAAAGAGTTCTACTAATAAATCAAAAAAGTTACCAAGTTACGTGCAGTACCAAAATTTATGATATCAACTCGAGGCCAAGTATTTTTTAGCAATTCGGAGTATTCATTCCTACGGGACGCATCAGAAACTTGAAAAAGTTCTGAAGAATCAAAAAAGTTACTATCTAAGTTGAGTCCAGCACTAAAAATTATCATATCAATTCGAGGAGAAGTATTTTATTAATAATTCGCAATTTTAACATTATGAAATTATGTTCTTATAAGGGTTGAGAATACTCGTCTGGCTCAGAACGTTTTATCGAAATGACTAGAAAATCAACAACCATAAAAATCCCCAAAATCTTGCTTTCCGACAATTAGAACGATACCAACCCATTTTTTTTCAACATATTCTGGCCCAAAGAGCAGTGAAGTCATGAGTAACTTTTCGACAGCAGAAACTTATAAGGAATCTTCCTGCCCATGACTTTTTGATAAAATGGCTAATCCAATAAAATCACATCGAAGGGGAAGTCATTTGTTACTTTATGGTGGTAGAGACTTATAAGAAAATCGATTCGTCTCCGACTTTAAGGATCCCCTGATATTATTCACAACATTCGACGTCGATTGGATCGGTACGAATTATGTTTAAATACGTGTTAAAAGTACTTGTCCGGCCCATCACTTTTTATTCAAATTGCTCATTCAAACCAAAATCAGGGCTCTTGAATCAGGAGAATGAAAATCAGGGAATTGAGAAAAATACCTTCAGGTTTTCTGGTCTTTCCTGTAATATACAAGGAATTTTATTGTGTATCCATGAAAAAATGCACGCGACACAATAAAAATTTCTAACCATCTATGATAACCCCGCAGATTATATTGTAATGACGACATTTTTTACTCCTCATTTCTTTCAGCGGACAAATTCTATTCAGTATAAGAACCAACCAATACTATTGCTGAGAACATTGAACTGATGATAAGTCGAATTTTAAGAAATTATCGAGTTTATTCGAGTACACAATTTGATTCGGTAGCCTCTAGATTATATTGCAGTTACGGCATTTTTTACTCTTCGTTTATTTTGGCGGAAAAATTCTATTCGACATGAGAACAACCTATACTATTGCTGAGAACATTTTACTGATAATACGTTGCATTCCAAGAAACTTTCGAGTTGATTTACGGACACAATTTGATCCAGTTAAAAACATTGTCAAACGTTGAGTTTGATGACACGAGCGTTTCCTGGAATTCGGAGAAAATTTTTTTTTTATGTTAACAGACGCGGTAGCAGCTGGTATTACTATTCCATAAAATTAACACATGAATGAATTTCTTTGATCTTGATTTGAATGAGCAATTTGAATAAAAAGTGATGGGCCGGACAAGTACTTTTAACACGTATTTAAACATAATTTGTACCGATCCAATCGACGTCGAATGTTGTGAATAATATCAGGGGATCCTTAAAGTCGGAGACGAATCGATTTTCTTATAAGTCTCTACCACCATAAAGTAACAAATGACTTCCCCTTCGATGTGATTTTATTGGATTAGCCATTTTATCAAAAAGTCATGGGCAGGAAGATTCCTTATAAGTTTCTGCTGTCGAAAAGTTACTCATGACTTCACTGCTCTTTGGGCCAGAATATGTTGAAAAAAAATGGGTTGGTATCGTTCTAATTGTCGGAAAGCAAGATTTTGGGGATTTTTATGGTTGTTGATTTTCTAGTCATTTCGATAAAACGTTCTGAGCCAGACGAGTATTCTCAACCCTTATAAGAACATAATTTCATAATGTTAAAATTGCGAATTATTAATAAAATACTTCTCCTCGAATTGATATGATAATTTTTAGTGCTGGACTCAACTTAGATAGTAACTTTTTTGATTCTTCAGAACTTTTTCAAGTTTCTGATGCGTCCCGTAGGAATGAATACTCCGAATTGCTAAAAAATACTTGGCCTCGAGTTGATATCATAAATTTTGGTACTGCACGTAACTTGGTAACTTTTTTGATTTATTAGTAGAACTCTTTCAAGTTCTTCATGCATCCCATAGGAATGAATATTCCGAATTACCAATAAATACTTGGCCTCGATATGGTATCATAAATTTTAATGCTGTACGTAACTTAGATGGAAACTTTTTCAATTCATTTAGTCATTCCTCCTTTTTAATAAGATGAGAAGAGTGGGGTATCGGTTTTTCAAATGTTTTCAAGCGAAATTTTTTGGTTATTTACATCAGCAATGTTTTCGAGTGGTGTATTTAAGATTTTCTCACGGTTTATTAGAATTTTTTTCACTTTACAAAATAATTACAGATTTATAGTTTTATTTTTTTTTAATCATGTTTTTTTCTGAATTGTGATTTTTTTTCAATTGTGTTGAAATCACTTTCAGTAAGGTTCATGATTTTTTTATAGAATTTTTTTTTTACACTTTTTTGATATCATCAGCAAACGAGGGACCATCAATGTACTTGTCCCGACCTTTTTTTTCCCTAGGGGAATTTTTGGGTTATATAATTTTCTGTGTCGTTGATTACTAATCTCTTTCCTGAATTAAAATTGGTATTATATGATTTGCTGTGTCGTTGAATACGAATATGTATTCAAAATTCAAAATTACCGATTAAATAAGACAAAAAGAAAAATAATATTTCGAAACCATTATGAGCCGAAATTTTTTTGTTCAACATATTTGAAACCCAAGAAAAATAATATTTCGAAACCATTATGAGCCGAAATTTTTTTGAACATATTTGAGATCTATGACATATATATATCACATATATATGACATGTATGACATATATATATAACATATATATATATGACATATATATAACATATTTCGATAACAATATTTCTAAACCATTATGAGCCGAAATTTTTTTGTTCAACATATTTGAAACCCAAGAAAAATAATATTTCGAAACCATTATGAGCCGAAATTTTTTTGAACATATTTGAGATCTATGACATATATATATCACATATATATGACATGTATGACATATATATATAACATATATATATATGACATATATATAACATATATTTCGATAACAATATTTCTAAACCATTATTAGCCGAAATTTTTTTGTTCAACATATTTGAAACCCAAGAAAAATAATATTTCGAAACCATTATGAGCCGAAATTTTTTTGAACATATTTGAGATCTATGACATATATATATCACATATATATGACATATATATATCACATATATATGACATATATATATAACATATATATATGACATATATATAACATATATATATGACATATATATATAACATATATATATAACACATATATATAACATCTTTCCTATATATATATGGTGATTGGGTGAGAAAATGATGAGGGTGAAAAATAAACTTTGGATACGATTTGGATAAAACCCGTTCTTAGTGAGCGTGTACATAGCGAAAGAAGTATGTATGCCAAATTTCAAGTCAATCGGGCTCATAGTTCCGGTGATCTGGTGATGAGTCAGTCAGTCAGTGAGTGGTATTTCGCTTATATATATATAGATACGATGGCTCGAGGATGATCGCGGTTATGATGCGATGATGATCACTATCGTCCTCTCGAAGCTGAATGATTTTGATGATTTTGCAGGTTTTCGTGATGTTCTCGTAGATTTTGCTCATTACGATCGGTATCCATGTTGCCGGCCGCTTCTTCTTCTTCGAGGAGTTCTTCCATCTCCTCCGGCGTTACCCATTTTATATCATTGATGAGGCAGTATTCATACTTCCCCTTTCTAGCGTATCCCTCAGAAATGAGTCTCGATGCCATGTTCGTATTGTTGTTGTGTGAAAACAGTCGGACTTCGTGTCCTTCGAGAGTAGGATGCTCCCCGATGATCTGGATGTATGCTTTTTTATTTTCCAATGCCCGTTGATAGTATTGGCAGCATATTTGCTCCCAGCGTTGACCCAGAAATGGTTTGACGTCAGACAAGAAAGCCTTTGTTTAAAATTTCGGAACCTCGATGTACTCGTGAGGTAGACGCTCCAGGTCCGATAATGGATGCATTAATGTAACACCCCTGTCGATGAGTCCGATGGTAGCCTCTCCGTCTTCGATTTTTATTAATTTTACACGGAAAGCGTTGTGCCGATTGTCGATAGCGTATAAACCGCTGACACTATGTAGAGTGGGTGGACCACCCCTTCTTTTAGCCAAATCCTCTGATAGTTGTTCCTCGAAAGCGCACAGTTCTTTATATTTGAGAGCTGTGGTATAGGTAAAATTCGTGGGATTGTTGAAACCCACGACGACGCACTCGTATAGCCCCGTCCACGATGCTGGCCACGGAGACGGTTGAGGCACCCCTGGTACGATGAGAGTACGCATTGTAGTTCTCGTTGTTATCGATGTCGCTTCAAATGCTTGGTTGAGCTCCTATTGCTGCTCGGTTTGGCGTAGAGAGCTCCCGGTGTTGCCAGTGACTCCAGTGAGGCCGAAATGATGTTTCGGAGCCAGCTGCTCCGACTTTTATACCTGTCTTTATCCCCACTTTTCCGTTTCCCCCACTCTCACGATTTTTCATTTGTCTATTTCTCCCCACTCTTTATTTTTCTCCCCCACTTCTTATTTTCCGAGTCCCCATTTCAATTTTTATCCTCACTTTTTATTTTCGTCCCTTCTTTTCCATCTTTCACCCTTCTCTCAATTTTCATTTGTTCGTTTTACCCTACTCCTTATTTTTCCCCCTTCAAAGTCGCCTCTTAACTTTTATTTTTCACTTTATTTTCTCCCCACTCTTCATTTTCTTTTTATTTATTTATTCATCTTTCAATTTTTGTTTCTATTTTTTCATTTTTCGTCCCTTAAATTTTATTTTTCTTTCAATTTTTTCTTACTCATTCACTCAATTTCATCCATTCTTAATTTTTACCCTTCTTTTTCCTCTCCGTTTCTTATTTTTATGTTTTATAGGTAAAATTTCGCAGAAATTCCACACAGGTAAGTATCTCAGTTTATTTTTTTACACACTAATTTCTCATTTTATTATTTATTTTCTTATATTTTTCTTAGGTAAGCAGTGTTCCAGGACATCGGTAATTAATAAACGAATTTATTCTAATACTGTAGTTTTTTGTTTCTTTTTCGGTTTTGTGTATTTTTTTGTGTTTTTCTTTGTTTTTTCTATGTTTTTATAGGTCCCGTAACGTCGGAACGGATATTGTCGGTAAGTATAGGTACTAGTGAAATTCAAATGAAATAAATCAAATTTGAGCGGAAAATTTTTAAAAATATGATAATTCTTTGAATGTTTCGATTGATTATGTTTGGAATCAAGGTAAAAATAAAAGTTGGCGCATGAATTTGCTTATAACTTGGTAATTTTTATTGTTATTGACATTTTTTTATCTAATTTTTGTATTTTTTCAGGTTTGAGGCGTGGTACATGCCTCTTTCGACTTCTGTATCCGGATTTTCAATAATAAATGTTGCGGCTGCTATCTGTTTTTTAATCCTGTAAGGCCCTTCATAAATTGAGAAAAATTTTGCCATCTTTTTATTAATCGGGTCGCTAACGTTGCAAGCTTTTGCTAGGACTAGATCCCCTACGTGAAATTCGATTAATTTATGTTTCCTATCAAACTTTTGAGCTCTTTCTCGACCTTTTCGCTCTATCCTGTTCCTAGCAAGCATCAATTTGGCTTGTATCCCTTCTTCATCCTCTAAATTTTCTTCTTTTTCTATCTGAATCCAATTTCTCCAAATTCTTTGAGGTTTCTCATTCTTTTGTATTTCGATCGGAGTCATTTCCGTCGTCTCGTGATGCGTTTCGTTCATACAATCCTCGATAGCTTTAACCCATTGCAACCAATCTGTGTGCTTGTCTGTTAAAAAAGTCCTGAAAAATCGACCTATCTCTCTATTCACTCTTTCCACTATATTTCCCTGCGGATGTCTTATAGACGAGAAAACTCCCTGTATTCCTTCACTCTCTAGTTTACTGAGCCATAATCGCGATGTAAATTGCGTACCGTGGTCAAATTGTAATTTTTTCGGTTTTCCGTGTTCCGGAATGTAATGATTGAAAATTTTATTAATTGTTGACTGCGCGGTAGCTACTCTTAATGGATATAACACAACGAATTTCGAAAATGCATCGATTGTTACGAGGATATGCTTCATTCCTCCGTTAGTTACGGGTAATGGACCAAAAAAATCTATCGAGACTATATCTCCCGGTCCCTCAGGAATTATATTTTGCTGAGCAGCATAGGAATGCTGATTCGGTACTTTATTTCTTTGACAAGAATCACATGACGCAAGAATTTGTCTGATAGCATGGTACATTCGCGGGTACGTGAAATCTTCTTTAATCATCTTCCAAACTTTTTTAGCGCCTACATGACCGTACATTTCGTGTGTTTCAGATACGAGAGGATGGAGGATCTCCCTCGGTAAAATAACTTTCCAAGAATCTGGATTTACTGCTTTTAATAAAATATTGTTTTTTATCTGATATTTGTCGTCTGGTTCATTTATTATCCTTTCTCTGATTTCTCTAATCCTTTCGTCTCTCATTTGCCATATTCCCACCTGTCTAATTCTTTGTTCCAATCCTCTAGAAGGTTTTATAGCGAGCATCGTGCTAATAACTATCTCCCTTCCTTTTCTACCTCCTACATCCGGTGGGTTTAATCGACTCAATACGTCGGCCACCACGTTTCTCTCTCCTGGACAAAATTCAAATTTAATGTCATAGTCCTGAATAGCTAAAATCCACCTCGTTAATCTTTCGTTTAGAAGCTGACAATTTTTCAAAAACGTTATGGCTTTATGGTCCGTAATCGCTTCTATCTTTGCTCCTAACAAATAAGTTCTGAATTTTTTCAAAGCCCAAACAATCGCTAATAATTCCTTCTCTGTCGTCATATAAGCCATTTCTGTTCCCTTTAGCGTTCTGCTCGCAAACATTATTACCCCTAAATCGCCATTTTTATCTTTTTGAGCCAAAGTGCCCCCCAAAGCATAGTTACTCGCGTCAGTTTGTAAAATATATCCTTCCGAAGGATCTGGATGCGTGAGAAGCACGTCTTCGACAAACAAATTTTTAATTCGATCAAAAGCTTCTTTTTCTTCTTTATCCCATCGCCATTTTGTCTCTTTTTTCAATAGTTTTAATAATGGAATTGTTTCCTCCGCATGTTTTTTCGTAAATTTCGTATAATAATTAATTAAACCGAGAAATCCTCTCAACTGTTTTAAATTTTTAGGAGGTGGAAAATCGTGAATCGCCTGAATTTTCGCGGGCTGTGGCTTTATTCCTTTTGTTGTTAAAATATGACCGAGAAACTCTACTTCTTTTCTGAAAAATTTAGCTTTCTTTAATTTAATAGTCATTCCATTTTGCTGCAAACGTTCTAGGAGTTCGTCCAAATGTCTCATATGTTCCTCGAAATTTGAGGAAATGCACAATAAATCATCGACAAAATTAATGACGTGATCTCCCAGACCGTGTAAAATTATATCGAGCGCTCTTAATAAGGCAGCTGTACTTGTTTTTAAGCCGAATGGTGTTACCGTGAATTCATAAACTTTTCCCCTGTATCGAAACGCGGTGTATTTCATTGAATCGGGATGAAGTGGAATTTGCCAAAAACTATTTGTGAGATCTAGCGTGGTCATTACTTTAGCTGCATGACATTTTTGAAAAATTTCCTCCATATTAGGTACCGACTCATGGTCGTCCGCCATAACCTGATTTAATTTTCTAGCATCTAGACATAATCTAACTGTTCCGTCTTTCTTTATTACGGGTATTATAGGATTTATCCAAGCGCTGTTTGACCTCTGAATTATTCCGCAATCTAGTAATTTTTCAATTTCTCTATCTACTTTTTCGCGATGCATTAACGGAACCTCATAATTGTGAGCGACTATCGGTTTGTCTGTTGTTATATCTAATTTATGCTCATAAACTGCAATTCTTCCTGTATTTTTACGAAAAACATCCCTTCTATTCCAAATAACTCGTTTGTGAATTTCTTTTTCCTGCTCGGAGAGTTCTGTTTGTCCTACGATTTCCTCTATCTCTTCTCTAGTAACTTCCTCAGAATCATTTTCTTGTATCAAATTTAAATTTTGCACTGGCTCATTAATCTCTTTAATAACTTCTTTTTCTTCTATAAAATTCTTTTTTAAATTCAAGTCCATTTCGCTTTGAGTGATGGCTTCTACTTCATTTTCTTTCTTCACTGACCCTATCGCGGGTATAACATCAATAATTTCATTATATTTCACCTGGAGAGACATCTCTCCCAGGTCAATTAAACTTTTGAGGGGTTGCAGGGAATCTACCCCAAGCAACACGTCCCTAATTAAGCCAGGCACTATCATAAATTTCACATAAGTTTTTATTTTCCCAATTTCTGTTACCGCCATTATTTGACTTTTAACTTTTGTCATTTTTCCTTTAATCGCACCTTTTACCGTAACTCCCGTTACAGGTAAAAGTGGACAATTTTTCAAAATCTCCTTATTTTCCAAATAAAATTCCTCCGAAATCGTAGTTACTTTCGACCCTGAATCTATTAAAGCTGTTACCGGAATACCCTCGATTTGAGCATAAATTTCGGGGCACTCAATTATCGGTACAGTCTCCCCGTTAATCTCCTCTCCTAACAGAAATTCCCTAGTATCCGTAAAAATTGTATTAATCGCAATCTTAGTTTTATCTTCTTTATTTTCTCGCTCGATGTTTTCGTTGTTTTCTTTCTTGAGGTTCTCCGTTATTTTGTCGCATGTTTCCTTGTTTTTCGCCGTATTTTTGAGGTCCTCCGATAAACCATCAAACAATTTTTTATTCTTATTATTTTTCCTCTTCATTTTATTCTTATTCGTCGCACCTCGTACATCTTCTTCTTTTTCTTTTATTTGATTAATCTTTTGCACGGCTACAACGCTTATTCGTTTCCCGCGTTCGTAGTCGGTTGTTGAGGCTCGTTTTGAATTTCAATTGATTGAATTTGCTGTGCGGCGTTGTTTCTTCTCTCGTAATTATTATTATTCGGTCGTTGGAATCCCCGATTGTTTTGACCCTGTTGCCACTCTTGATTTCTTGGTGGATACCAGTTTTGGTTCCGATTTTGCTGATAATTGGGATTTCCTCCCTGTTCAGGAATGAGCAAGGCTACATCGGTAGTAGCGATTCAGCGGGAGAAAGGGGGGGGGGGGTGGCACTCCGTCGTGGATGTCGCCACTTACCGGGCTACACAAATTTCGGGAGCAATTATCACGGGAGCGACGTGACGCATGCGCGCGGCACGTCGTCATCGATAATACTTATCGATTATCTCAGTCTGGATCCGGTCGTACAGCGTGCCAACGTGCCTTTCGTGTTTCAACATTCCTTGTTCGGAAAAATCATCGGCCATTATCGCTTTTCGGGCCAAATATCACGGTCAATAAATTCGGGACGATTCATACGGCCATTTGACATACTTTTCGGGACTTTCGATACTCTGATTCCTCAGATTATTCGGGATTCATTTTCGGGCACTCACGAGCACGTTTCGGCTTTCTTTCGGCATCGTCGAACGTGTGTTCGACGACGACCGGGTCTACTCACACATCTCATTCTCTCGGGTATTGTCGGGCCATTTGTTCACCTCGGGAGAATTATTCATTGTTTATAACTCACACTTTCTACGACAAATAAAATATACTGTTTTTTATCATTTTTAAACCCGCTCTCCTCGCGTCATTTATTTTCCCCACCAACACCAGATCCTCACGCAACATTTTGGTCCTTCGAGCCGGATCTGGTGGGTGGCGCGTGGTTTTTTGTGGGTGGAAAAAGTGAATAAGTGTTTCGGGACTCATCGGGAATTTGTGCTACGCATTTTCATCGGCGAATAAACTTTTCTTTCATCGGGCATCGGCGCATCGCGCGGGCTCACGTGGCTTGACCACACGGCGGCCATCTTGGACTCTCTCCTCGCGCACCGGCGTCTCTCGGCGTATTTCACAGGCTCTCAACCGCTTCTCAATTTTCGCAGCGGGAAAATTGGTGAGTTCCTTCAGGCATTTATACATCGAGTCGGGAAAACTCAAGTGCGGGATTGAGCACGTTCAGTGCGCGAATTCATTCAATCAACAGTACTGACATTTTTTTGCTTCCTTTTGACACGTTTCTCGGGATCCTCGTTGACTTTCGGGATATTATTTTTTTTCGGTACGTGTTCGGGCAGTGTCAAAATACGCTCGCCCGTCGACTCGCGAGTGCATTCGCCGGGCTCATTGACAATCTCACCGAGCATCGTCACGATCCTCGGGACATTTCATCGATTTTATCGAGTTTCTCAGGAGTTTCGGTGCGTTCTCGGGATTTTCGGTGCATTCTCACGGGTTCAGCGGTGCGCGGTCATAATTTTCGGGACATTTCGTCGATCTTATCGACTTTTTCGGAATTTCGGTGCATTCTCACGGGTTCAGTGGTGTGCGGTCATAATTCTCGGGACATTTCATCGATATTATCGATTTTTTCGGAACCTTTTCGTTGCGTTTTCGGGATTTTTTGGTGCATTTTCGGGAACGTTCGAGGCGCTCATTCGGGAGCGTCATCAGTGCATACCGCTTGGAACAGTTTCGGGTTTTTTCTTACGGTCTCAACGCAGTGTGAACGGTTTCGGATTTCGGTGGGCATCCTTCAGCATGTCGGACACCAAATCACCGGGTAATCGGGAAAACACCAAGCCGGTACACCGGCGTGGTGGCTCACTGGGGCTCAAAACAGCCATCTTCCTTCACACGGATTCGGGCAGTTCTTTCAGACCGGGCGCGGGCACTGGAAGGTGCAGCTGTGGGCGAACTACAATGCTCAACGAAGACAAACGGGTGATACCTTCAATGGTCATATGATCAACGGGTCAGTCTCTTTGACGGAATGATTTCTTCGGGAGTTGCGGGTTTCGGCAGTTCGAGAGCTTATTCATCGGAGCTGAAGGAGATTTCTTCGGGTCGGGACAGTTCGACGGACTGTACTTCATGTGGGCTAACCATCAAAACGCTATAGCAATCTCACGCTGGTGGCACGGGCCACACTGGTTAGAAGTCTCATCCTACCTTCGGCGTATTCATTGCATCGGGACGGTCAACTCAGCGACGCTCATCGAGCGACCAGGTTCTATATTCACGTTCTCAACAACACTCTCATCAGGTCTTGACTTCATCTCACGGGCATACGGCGCTCACACGGTTGTTGAGAACCGGGGCTTTAACTCTCCAGGCGCTTACAAACCTGGTCAGGACGAGACACGGGATATTCCATACATCTACCTCCACTGGGGGACCTGGGGATACCACGGCTTCGAGGAGGGAGGCCAACCGGGAGCATACTTCTCACTGGGGCTTCGAACAACTTCACGCGGGCATCCTCCGGGTGGTAGAGAGACGGAAGCCTCCAGCCTTACAACCTGGAGGCAAATACTCCGCCGTTCTCCACCAGGATCATCAATCGACAGCACTGCTGCCGATGGCGGGGGGAATGTTCAGGAATGAGCAAGGCTACATCGGTAGTAGCGATTCAGCGGGAGAAAGGGGGGGGGGTGGCACTCCGTCGTGGATGTCGCCACTTACCGGGCTACACAAATTTCGGGAGCAATTATCACGGGAGCGACGTGACGCATGCGCGCGGCACGTCGTCATCGATAATACTTATCGATTATCTCAGTCTGGATCCGGTCGTACAGCGTGCCAACGTGCCTTTCGTGTTTCAACATTCCTTGTTCGGAAAAATCATCGGCCATTATCGCTTTTCGGGCCAAATATCACGGTCAATAAATTCGGGACGATTCATACGGCCATTTGACATACTTTTCGGGACTTTCGATACTCTGATTCCTCAGATTATTCGGGATTCATTTTCGGGCACTCACGAGCACGTTTCGGCTTTCTTTCGGCATCGTCGAACGTGTGTTCGACGACGACCGGGTCTACTCACACATCTCATTCTCTCGGGTATTGTCGGGCCATTTGTTCACCTCGGGAGAATTATTCATTGTTTATAACTCACACTTTCTACGACAAATAAAATATACTGTTTTTTATCATTTTTAAACCCGCTCTCCTCGCGTCATTTATTTTCCCCACCAACACCAGATCCTCACGCAACACTCCCTGTTGTGGGCGTTGATTATTATTATTCCAATTTGGATTCCTATTTTGTTGATCGAAATTTCCGTTGTTCGGTCGTTGATTTTGTCGGTTATCCCAATTATTGTATCCGCCATTGTTTCTTTGGTAATTGAAATTCGTGTTTCCTCGGTTATAATTGTTTTGGTAACCTCCTTGATTATTCCAATTTTGTTGTTGAGGCATCCGGAACGGTCGTTGCTCATTTCCTCCTCTGTTCTGACCGTGAGGTTCTTTGTTTTTCTTTTCTTCGGAATTCACTGGTCCAGTTTGATCAATCTTCTCTAAAAATTCCTCTAATTGCTCGAATTTTTCGAATCCTCTGCTTATAATTGTGGCCTTAATTTCCTCAGTATAGTGCCTTGATAACGAGGCGATAATATCTTTATCACTCGGTGCTGGTATCAAATCGCGTGCTGCTCCGAACAATTTTATGGCGTATTCGGCTTTCGAAATTTTGCCGCTTTCTTTTGCGTAATTGCCGATCTCCAAATCCGTTCGTACTTTTCGCTGCACGTCGTGGTTCCAGAACTTATTGATGAACTTTTTTTCGATCTCCTCAAATCCTACGACTTGATCTTGGATGAGCGCCCACCAGTCTTTTGCAGATTTTTCTAAACATTGTCCCAATAAATATTTCATTTCATTTAACTTTGGATTCGTTACCTCGCAGTACTTCCAGAACTCCCGTATGAATTTCATTGGCCTTGTATTTTCCGTCGCATCGAACGTCGGCGGTTTGATTTTAATTTTATTTATTTGTTCGTAATGCCGCTCTTTTGTTTTGTTGTGATTTGCCTTCTTTTCTATTTCCGGTTGTTCATCGTCGGATTCCTCTTCTGATTCTTCGATTTTGTCTAATTTTCTTTGTTGAGTAATAATCCGCGTGCTCTCTTTGTTTGAACTATGTAGCCTGTCCTGTGATTCTAAGGCGTCCATCCGTTTTCGAAGAGCGTCAAAATCTAATTGCATTTGAGCTACATTTACATCAGTTACCGCTTGTCTTTCGGCGTTCTCTTGTATTATTCGCGTCATTCCTGTCACGTGACGTTTTATCGGATCATAAATCGCGTGTACATCTTTCGCGATTTTTGCCTGTGTTATTTTTAAACTATTACCGAATTCTTCTCTCAAATTTTCGATTTGGGCCTCCATTCTTTGCATTAATTCGAACAGATTTGTTAGAATGTCATCTCTATTTTCATTAGAAGATGGCCTATTTGTATCGGATTTTGGTGTTTCAAAGCTTTCTTCTCTGGTTTCTTTTTGGTTTGTTTTGTCTTCAGATTCTGGCCCAAAATTACCCCTCGATTCGTTAAAAGTTTTTCCTGCGCCTTGAGGAGGAATCGTTACTTCTACATTTTCTTCTGTTTGATTTTCGGGATTAGGAAATCCGGAATCGCCTGTCATTTCATTGTTGTCTGCCATTTTAACAAATTTAATAATTTTCATTCAATTCAAATGAATAAAGAATAATTTTCACGTTCTTTTGCAATACCTGCCCCACGTTGGGCGCCAGTTGTAACGTTATACACTTATCGACCGAGTGCACGTCGCTACGCGTCGGTTCGTGCTTCTTAAATTAAAAGGAGCAGGTATGAAAGAACGTGAAAAAACGCGATTTTTATGTGAAAAAATATAACAAATGAAATTTATTCAAATTAACGATGCGTTTTACAAAACAAAATCTCGCGGATAAATTTATAAAGAGATTTCGATCGCGTCACCGGATTTACGAAAATTGTTTCTCTTTTTCTTTCAAATTTTTATTTGCTTTGTTTGTTATTTTTGTTTTGTTTGCGTTGTATTCGAATTTCTAACGAACACGAAGATTCGAGAGTAATAAGAATCGTTGCAATTTACTGTACGAAAATCCACGAGGATTTTCTAGATTTACAAAATGAATAAACAATTTTTCTTTTATTTCCGCTTTGTTTTTGTTTTATTGATTATCGCAAGCTGTTCTGTTTATTAATTTGCACGCTTTGTTATTTAACGACCTGTACGCTATTTTTGACTGTTTCGCTTTTTGTGTGTGTCTCCTATGTTTTGTAATAAATGAAATTTAATTGTGAATTGGCTTTTATGTTTTCTTATTTGTCCTGGAACAACCTGTTTTATTTTTCTTTATTTCGCTTCTATTCGCTTTTCAAATATTCAAAATTAACCACAATCCAAAAGTGGTTTGACTCGATATAATAATAATTTGATAAATTTTTGTTTTTTATAAACCAAAGTTCTTACCGCTGCCTTTTGGATTGTCGTTCCGAATAATAATAATAATCGTTTTATTTCAAAAATCAATTATAAATCCAAGAGTATTTATTAATTTCACTTCCTTTAATTATTTTATAATATTTTTCACTTTATTTGAGAGTATCACTTTATTTACGAATAATTTCTCTTTGTTAACGATTAACCTCTTGGATGTATAATAAAATCTCCAGCTCCGCTCAGACTGCCTCGGCTATAAAATTTTATCAATTTGAATTTACGTTAATTTTGCAAAAATAAATTATTAGTTTTTTTAACCTGTTTCCAACAAACATAAGAAATAATAAAAAGGTGAGTATTACTCAGGCTACGGGCTCTAAACGTCGCCGAATAGCGCCAATATCCCTTGCAACACAGGAAAGGATGCAGACCCCAGACCACGGGAGTTAAACGTCGCCGAATCACTCCAATGTCCTGAGCATCTACGAGGTAAGGAAATAATTGACCATGAACCACGGGATGAGAACGTCGCCGAACCCCTCCAATGTCCCATGCATCAATTAATCGGAAAGTAAAAAAAAATAGGAGTGACCCTGGACTACGGGATGAGAACGTCGCCGAACCCCTCCAATATCCCAGGCATCAAGGAAAAATAGGAACAAAGGATTTATGATTTGTTGGAACTAGGTAGAGTGTTCTACTGGAGAGAGCTCTGTTAGGAGGTCCGAGCCAGTCTAAGTGATCAGAGGAACTGATGATGAGAGCGGTCGTGCAGCGACTTTTATACCCCACTTTTCCCTCGCTTTCGATGCGCCGCTTAATTTTAATCTCGAACCGCTTACTGCGCACGTTCTATTTTCTCATTCGCTCAGCACACTCCCCACTACTCATTCACGCTCTCACATTCGCTCGCCGCTACCCCCACTCTCGCATCCTAGGATGCGCGAGATTCCGCATTTTATGTTTTTCAGGTTTATTTGTTTCGAATTTTTCATTATTTGTCGCTTATTATTATTATTTAATGATTTATCGAATTATTTTTCGTATGTAGAAACAATTAATTAATTTTAAAAACAATAGAAATATTTCGATTTTTCTCTCGAATTTGGCTACTGCGCATGCGCCGTAACACGCATTTTTATTTATTCAAAATAGTTTAAATTTTCAATAAAATTATAAGTCGCGCTTATTTTGTTTTGATTCTTTGATTTTTTATCGAATTTTTGAGCCTAATTAAGTTAACGAATGATAATTTAATGAAAAGAAATGAAGAAAATAAAAAGAATAATTTATTTGATTTTTTCGACGCTTGGCGGCGTCGGTAACGCTCGCGTCGGTAGTCTCGGCTGTTCGTTGCCGATGCCCAAGATGGCCGCCGCCCGGACGAACGCGCGCGTCGTTGTTGTTTACGGGCGAAAAATGTCGGCGATCGCGCCGTCGCGTTGTTCGTATTCGCGTTCGGGATCGGAAATACGTGTCGTGAGTGCGGGTACGTTTCAATATATATATATATATTGAAACGTACCCGCACTTATGACGCGTTATCCCGATCCCGAACGCGAACAAACACAACGCGACGGCGCGATCGCCGACATTTTTCGCCCGTAAACAACAACGACGCGCGCGTTCGTCCGGGCGGCGGCCATCTTGGGCATCGGCAACGAACAGCCGAGACTACCGACGCGAGCGTTACCGACGCCGCCAAGCGTCGAAAAAATCAAATAAATTATTATTTTTATTTTCTTTATTTCTTTTCATTAAATTATCGTTCATTAACGCAATTAGGCTTAAAATTTCGGAAAAAAATCAAAGAATCGAAACAAAATAAGCGCGACTTATAATTTTATTGAAAAGTTAAATAATTTTGAATAAATAAAAATGCGTATTACAGCGCATGCGCACTAGCCGAATTCGAGAGAAAACTTGAAATATTTTCATTGTTCTAAAAACTAATTAATTGTTTTCAAATACGAAAAATGATTCGATAAATCAATAAATAAAAATAATAAGCGATTAATAATGAAAAATTCAAGACAAACAAAACTGAAAAACATGGAAAGCGGATTTTCGCGCATCCGAGGATGCGAGAGTGGGGGTAGCGGCGAGCGAATGTGAGAGCGTGAATGAGTAGTGGGGAGCGTGCAGAGCGAATGAGAAAATAGAACGTGCGCAGTAAGCGGTCCGAGATTAAAATTAAGCGGCGCATCGAAAGCGAGGGAAAAGTGGGGTATAAAAGTCTCTGCGCGACCGCTCTCATGATCAGTTCCTCTCATCACTTAGACTGGCTCGGACCTCCTAACAGAGCTCTCTCCAGTAGAACACTCTACCTAGTTCCAACAAATCATAAATCCTTTGTTCCTATTTTTCCTTGATGCCTGGGATATTGGAGGGGTTCGGCGACGTTCTCATCCCGTAGTCCAGGGTCACTCCTATTTTTTTTTATTTTTCCGATTAATTGATGCATGGGACATTGGAGGGGTTCGGCGACGTTCTCATCCCGTGGTTCATGGTCAATTATTTCCTTACCTAGTAGATGCTCAGGACATTGGAGTGATTCGGCGACGTTTAACTCCCGTGGTCTGGGGTCTGCATCCTTTCCTGTGTTACAAGGGATATTGGCGCTATTCAGCGACGTTTAGAGCCCGTAGCCTGAGTAATACTCACCTTTTTATTATTTCTTTTATTTTTTATGTTTGTTGGAAACAGGTTAGAAATTATTGATTTATTTTGCAAATTAAATTTAAATTCGAATTGATAAAAATTTATAGCCGAGGCAGTCTGAGAGGAACTGGAGATAAATTATACATCCAAGAGGTTAAAGTGAAATTTGTCGTATATAATGTTGTGTCCGCGAAGACCGTCTCGAAGGGACGAGTTATCAGGGACGAGTATTTAAGGGATTAAGGCCAAAAGAGTTGAAACTCCAACTCAATACTTTTGTAACAAGTTAACGATAAGTTTATTTAAGTAGATACAAATTAGAGGTTTATTTGCCTCGAGACCAATCGTTCGGAATTTCGTCAAAGACTGGCGATTTTCGTTTAGTCGGTAAATTTATAGACTCGGCGGTTTCCTCCTACTCTTTTATTATTTTATTCTCGAATGTTCGATGGAGGATTTTTAGGTCGACGGACTCACTTGGAGACAACCTTCGAGTCGCTCAAGTTGGTGCATTTATGCTGAGGGTGCTTATTGCTATGCCAGCTTATTTTATGAGTGCTCGGGGCACAACATCCCTCCCCCTTTGGGAGACGAAATTTGTAATTTCGGCTAATGTGCACGAATAAAATTAATAATTTTTTGGAATTTGGTCCCTTGGCATTACAATTTTTGTTTACATTGGTATTCTTATTATTATTTACCCATTTTTTGTAATGTTTTTCGATATTCCCTTTTTATTCCCTTTTATATATTTATATATATATATATATATATATATATATATATATATATATATAAATGGAAGTCCTTATAGGTTTTTTTTTCTGATGAACACGACGTCACATCCTCCCAAACATATTTCTTCTCTTCTATGGACAGAGTGTTCAGAAGAAATAGGTCGCGCGCGAGAAGACACATGCTTTTATACAGTATATGTGTGCAATAATGAATAAATTTTCGATTTCAACCAATAGCAGAGTTTGTTCGAGAAAAAGAGCTGTGGGGGGAATATTTCGACCAATGAGAGAAAGAAATCGCTTATAGGCGTGTCTTTTTTGTCTCAATCGAGCTCGAGACCTTGAAGCGAACGGCTGTTTTTTTAATAAAAAACATAAATGCATACGTCCAACAAAATTGTATATTTTCGAAGATTTTTATTTTTTATTTCCCATTTTCTGTTGGTGTGAAATGATTTTTTTATCATTTTGCATCACAGAACGCGATGCTGTTCGTCGTGCACATCGATGAGCTGTGACACTGGTAACACGTCATTGTGGGGCTTCCACTTTCGCCCAGTGTAACACCCAATTTTACACCGTTAATCAAGTGACGCGAAAGCTACTTATTTTTTTCATCATTCTGGATCAATTTGAATCAAAGTTTTCTCCGAATTGATATTGCACCATGCAGTGGCATGCTCTCTTTCTTTCCTGCACCTACTTCGTCGGTGTGCTAGAGACGATGGCGTGACGTCATTCTGGGGCTTCTACTTTCGTCAAGTAAAGCTCCCAATTATTCCACTGTTAATCGAGTAATGCTGTTTCGTTCTACAGATACCATTTTTCATAATAATTGTACATTTTTCCCCGTGTTATTTTTTTTCTTGTTTTTGTGACAGATACCTAATAACAATTCCTGTAACAAGAATTATTTTCGCCCATGGCGAATCAGTTTCTTGCCTGAAGTCATTACACAATGCGAAATCTACTTCGCCCAAAAATAATTGCGAGATACTTGCCGTCATGATATTTTCTCGTTCTGAAAAAAAATATGACCCGCGCTTCATAGCAGATTTTGTTGAAGATTTTATTTCTGCTACATCTATATACCTTAAGAAATTTGCCATTCAGATGCAATCACGAACCGCTCGTTCATGATCAAAAATAATATTTTTTGAACGCTGCTGATTCGAATGTTGAAGTATAATAATTATATATATATATAAATGGAAGACTTTATAGGTTTTTTTTCTGATGAACACGACGTCGCATACTCCCAAACATATTTCTTCTCTTCTATGGACAGAGTGTTCAGAAGAAATAAGTCGCGCGCGAGTAACCACATGCTTACATACAGATTATGAGTGCAATAATGAATAAACTTTCGATTAAAAATATGACCCACGCTTCATAGCAGATTAAGTTTAAAATTTTATTTCGGATACATCTATTTACTTCAAGAAATTTGACATTCAGATGCTATCACGAAACGCATGTTGGTGATAAAAAATAATATTTTTAAAACGATGCAGATTCGGATTTTAAAGTATATAATAATTATATATATATATATATACAAAAATGGAAGTCTTTATAGTTTTTTGCACCATGCATATTGCACCATGCAGTGGCATGCTCTCTTTTTTTACTGCACTTGACTCATCTAGATCACATAAGTAAATTAATCATTATTCATTGGCAAGCGTAAAAAATACTATTATAATTGGCTACTTTTCCTGTACTAGACGTCTACATTTTACGGATTTTTATTCGATAAAGTCAAGCCATAGGTTTGTTTTGGATTTTCGTAGTGAATTATATCAATCCATATTCGATGAACAGTAATAACAACTCGTGACTATCTTCTGATTATTTTTGTTAAAAAATAATATTTTTTGTGACTTTGCTCTTAGCACGGAACAGCAACGCCAGGGTATGGGATGATTTTTTCTTAGGAAATCACTTAATAGGAACATAGTTTCTATTCGTCATGTTTTATTTTTTTAACAGGGAATGATCTCACTTTCACGGAAATTAATTACAAATGTTGAGTTCGTCTTTATTGAATCGAATTTTTTGGAATGTTCATAACTCTTCCAAATTTACGACTTAATATGATTCTTTATTTTTTTTCTCTTTAACGAAAGTCAACTAATTGTTTATATCGCCAAAATAAAATATATTATTCTTCTCGTAAACGCAGCTATTCGCGATGATCAAATGTTTTTATTTTGACATTCTACCAAACTTAAATCAATATTTTATTTACATAGAAGATCCATTACATGTTGCGATGCTCTCCGTGCACATCGCTGAGTGAGCGGAGTACGATGATGCGAGCATGACGTCATTCTGGGGCTTTTACTTTCGTCAAGTGAAGCACCAACTTTCTCACTTCCAATCGCGTGACGCAAACGATCCACATGAACGATTACGCACACAGACAATCACATTGTATAGTCAGCCAAGGTATCGACTCTCATCTATTCAACCTTTAATCCCAGTTTATTTGCAGTCATTTCTAACACAACTTACTTCATGACACAATTCCTTTATAATTTCATCATTATTATATTTTATGAGGATTTCCTGCAAATTGCTTACGTTTTTGCTGATTTATATTATTGTTGAGTTTTTTTGAGTTGACTTGTCTTTGTTGGTATGCACATTGTGCAGATCATAAATAAATCTATTCGTCGGCAAATTATGAAATTTGAGATTATTGATATCGAATTTTTTCCTGCTCGAATTTCAATTTGTTCAACGAAAATTTCTTGCAAGGGTCGTGGAACAAACACAATCTTGTGTAATTTTCTGAATCACGATATCGTGACTGTGAATGACATTGGTACCGTTGTTTCGTGTGCATAGCAAAGTGTGAGTGCAAATAGTTATAATACATAGTTATAATGTATTATAATAGTTATAATACATAGTTATTAGTATTATATGTATTATAACAAATAGTTATAATAGCCATAATCCCTTTCAATGCAGTATTAAAGAACAAATTTTGCGTTCAGCTTCATCGATTCGATATCTCCGGAATGTAATGCACATTAAAAACATATAAAAAAAAAAATCGTGATTTCTGAATTTTTTCGTGAAAGTCGAATCATTATTCAATTCGTCGTTAATATTATTTTATACGGCTCACAAACTTGGCACTTCGCAGATATTATACTGGTTACCCGCTGTTCCACCGAGTTGGAACCAACTTTTTTTCAATTTCCAACCATTACGAATTGGTTCTTTATTCTCCGTGCACATCGAATTACTATTAGTGTTTATGGAAATCGTCTTGATCACATTCCTATGTGAATTGAAAACAAATTCTGAGTTTTCTGCATCGAATCGACATCTTCGAATGCACATGCTTCATTTAGAACGTGCAGTAAAAAAATTTCAATATTTTCTCTTTCAACGTAAAAAATCGCGTAATTATTCATATTCTCGAAAAATTATATTACATGCATCTGTTAAAATTGGTTACTTGCGACGATCGCACGTTTTACGTTTTTTTTATTACATTTCCTAACCAGCAGATGATCAATATTCTTGTTCATCATGAAATATTACGGATAACAATCCTCTTTTTTGTGCACTTGATTAACTGAGGATTCTGGCTTGAGAGTGACATCATCCTGGGGCTTTCGGTTTCATCAAGAAAGAGCACCCAATTTCTCATTTTGAATCGAGTAACGCGAACACGGCACATGCACGAAGATACACGCAGAAATTGACACAATATTCGGCCGGAATATCGGACTTTCATCGATTCAACCATTCGATCACGGTTTTTTCACTTTAATTTCCCAAGACAACTTACCTCACGATACAAATCCTCTATATTTTTTTCTATTTTATCATGATTTCTTGCATATTGTTTACCTCTTTATATGGGTCACAATTCTTCTTTAGTTTTATACTCTGCCTTGTTCTGGTTCGCAAGTATTTTGATTATATAAAGAACAAATGTATGTTACGTAGAATTACATACAACTTGTGAGCTAGTTGAATTCAAAATTTCATTTTTCTCGAAATTGAATTTAAATATCTCGCAATAATTTGTTAGACTTGTTATTATTGTTTATAAAAGTGTTTATCACATTCCCGCGTGAATAAAAAACAAATTTCAGGTCGATCGAATCTACCTTTTATTAATGCTAATAATACTCAATTTTCCAGCGTGGATCGAGAGACGCGAAAGCTATTTTTTGTTCCCCCATTTTTATCAATCTGTATCAAAGTTTCCGTCTCATCGAAAGAGCACTACTATACGCATTGAGATGCTCTTCTTCATCCCTGCACCTGCTCCGTCGGTGAGTCAGCGACGATGGCGTGACGTATTCCTGGGGCTTTTACTTTTGTCCAGTGAAGCTCCCATTTTTTCATGTTAATAGAGTAACGCTGGTACGTTTTACGAAATCGTTAATTGGCAAAGATCGTACTTTTTTCCTTTGTATTCTACCGAGCTGGAATTTTTTTTTTCCATCCGAAAGCATCGCGGATTGCAATGCTGTCCTTCGCGCACATCGACGAGCTAGAGACGTTTGCAAGACGTCATTGTGGGGCTTTCACTTTCGTCAAGTGTAACACCCAATTTTTTCATCGAGTGAAGCAAAAGCTACGTTTTTGTTCCCTAATTTTTTATCAATCCGAATCATCAAAGTTTTCTTCCGTCCAAAATCCGATGGTGTGATGGCATCCTGGTATTATACTTCCGTCGAGTAAAATTCCTAAGTCATTATTTTGATCACGTAACAACGAATGGAAAAAAGAATCGTTTAATTATGCTCAGCAGAAAGTGACAAAAAATTCAACGTTCGGTTCGTCAAAATGGTCAGTTTTTCGAGACTCATGTGATATTATTTTAAATTACATAGACTACTAGTCAGTTTTCATTAATAAGCCTAAGAAATTACTTTTACAATTGGCTGCTTTTCCTGTACTAGTTGTCTACATTTGACGGATTTTTATTCGATAAATCAAGCCAAAGGTTTGTTTTGGACTTTCGTAGCAAATTATATTAATCCATATTCGATGAACAATAATAACAACTCGTGACTATCTATCTTTCGATCATTTTAGTCCAAAAAATAATATTTTTTTGTGATTTTGTTCTGAGCACGGAACAATAACGTGAGGGTATGAAATGATCTTTTTCATGCAGAAAGAAAAAAAATTACAAGGAATGGCGTGCATTTAGATTTTGTTTAGAAATATTTTTGTATGATACGCGTTATAATTCGGTTCTAGAAGACACGCGTTAGCAAACAATTTCTCATGCAAGAATCGTGGATCCAGCCCTTTGAGAATTGTAAAAAAATATTGAGGAATGTGTTGATAATTTGACTGTATTAAAAAAGCGTTACTTGACTTCCCGTAAATAAAAAAAAATAGAATTTCCACTCAATGGGAGTAGAAACCCCAGGATGATGTCACACTCTCGGCTCTGGTTTATCGACAAAGAAGGTGCGCACACGAAGGAGAACATTTTAATTCGCAGTGCTTTTTAAATAGAAAGAACATTTGCATTCAGATTGCTTAAAATAAAACAATAAAAATGTACGATTGTTTTAAATGGTCAATTTTGTACGATGGTAAACATAATGTTTTCAATGATTCACATAATGAATTTCTATCATGGAATCCTAAAAAACTTTTTTGCCATTATAGCACAAATTCAACCATTTCACTACATTCAGTCGATTTCGATCGTGCACGTACATTTTTTGCGTTACTTGAATCACGGCGGAAAATGACGTGTCACACGGAAATAAAGGCCTGCCTCACGAATATTTTCAACTTTGTGACAAAAATACGAAATATTCCTGCCCCCCCATGAGTTTGTTACGTTTATAAAATGTCGAGTACGTTTTATAACTGGTTAAGCGCAAATCGACTTCTCTGAACTTATTCGAAAACTTGCGATTCAAATTTCCTAATAGGGCTCCATATTCAGTACACTGGAAAAAAGTCGGGATCCTGTATTGTTTCTTACAAACATCTATTTCTTTCGAAAATTTAGTTATGGAATGCGATTACATCATGTTGCTATCGATCGACGCAGAAAATTTGCTTGGATCGCTTTCGATCCGCTTCATTGATGTTTTAGTTCGATTTCTACAGATTTCTAGCGCGAATTATAATTAATTATAAACTCAGCGTTTACTATGCGTGAATCATAATTAATAAGATGATCTATATGACAAATGAACAAAAGCGTCGGTGCAAGATCTAAGCATATGGAGAAAATAAGCCAATTGATATTCACAAATGTTCCGGATAGTGAGCTCCGCTTTATTTCTGTTCACAAAGACAAAAATGGAAACAATTTTACTCAAGCCTATTATAGTGGCGATCGATTCCAGACATCTGGCCGAATTGAGAAAACACGCATTATTAATGAACTTACCCTAGAAATCATCAAAAACATATGCATACTAGGTTGTCCACGGTTATTGATGATCGATGAAAACAAATTACCCGTATGTGAAAAAATACCAACGTTGTTCAAACCTTACCATTTATTGTCATCATACGATTCACTGCAAAGTCAAATGATAGATAAAGTAATTACATTTAAGCCAGTACCCGCATTATCAATGAATCATAACGTGCATCGAATAAATAAAAGGAAGCTAAAAGGAAAACTACAGCAAATATATCAGACGAAAAGTGATAGTGAACCGATCACTAAATTTACATTTTCTTGTACTAATAATGAATTCGAACAAATTTATCACGATTTAATACGAGAAGATTTTTACTTTTTTACATTAACAAGGACACATTTTTACTGCCCGTTACTTGTAGATATGATAAGACCAGGAAAATTTCACAATTTACATCTCTGGTGCGCAATGGAATCCTTTTTTCTAAAACACGATCATTTAGCTGACGGTGTTATAAATTTACCTCACAGGAGTAATATTTTATACTCCAAAGAGCATTCGTCAATATTTGGTAGTTCTCTAGACTTGCGTAAATTCGGGAATGTATGGCACAAAAAAATAAATATTAATGAAATTATATAAGATGCTCGAATATGTATTTTGAACAATCTATGATTGGATTTTATATTTATATGTTAAATAAACGCTTGAAACGGGACCAGATACCATATACTCATACGAAACATTTGGACAACTTGATGGCAAATTACGTGAAAAATTTTGTAGTGGGTCACTTGGAAACAATGAACTTGGAGACGTTAAAAACTGCTGCAATCGAGTATCATAACAATAAAACTGATCAAAATTTAAGTATCAATTTAGATTATATTTGTAAAGTAAAAAAAGAAAAACTGCTCTCTATTCAGCGAGAAAATTTGTCCTATGGTGAAGACTATCCGTATCATAGTGAATATTATACGATTAATTCACTTACTACCGTATTACTCGATATCATGACGCAGAATACAGCTTTACATGTTGCTTATTTGTACAATTTACCATACTTTACTTTAGAGTGCATTAACGGGATGGGACCAATGATGCCATTGCTCCGAGGTTATTTTCCTAAATTAAAAGTATTCGCAATAACGAAATTCAATAAAATATATTGGGTACTAATGAATGACAAGGAAACTTATATAGCATTTTTGGACAATCCATTTTTATTAAATATGGTAAGAATAATTTCCTGGCATCCCGTAAATAATACAGAAATACTTCAATGCTATGTGGTTAACATAACGAATAAACATTTCGAAAAAAAAAACAGTTCCTTTTTGAAATTTGTTCAAAAATTTTCCGCGTTTATTAATACACATACCGAGAAACATTCGCTAATTTACTATTCGCGTTACAAAAATTTGCCGCCGTATAATTTGATAAAAATGTACTTACCAACAACCTTAATCATTAATTCAACTACGTTGGTTAAGAATTCGAATATTGAAGAATCTATATTGAATATTATTAAGGTGAATGGAACTTTCAAATGTTCGAATAAAAATTCATTTACTCCAACACTACCACAACCATCTGGAATTATTCTGGTTTATTTTTTACCCTTATTGCAAAACACTTTGGAGTATAAACAAATTGTAAAACATGTAATAAAATTCAAGTGTTTACCGGCAGATGGTTCTCAGTTGGCATACGTAAACTATTATTCGCCCAATATTCTACTCAACAGAACATATAAATGGTCACCGGTGTCTTCACAAATGTACAGCAATATTTGTATAATATTGGAAGATAGTCAACTCGATCTTTTCTATGCCTATTTTGAGAAAGCTCAATTTGATACCTGTTTGGATATGATTAAGCATGGCATACAACAAATATCATGTTCGAGGTTTGAATACTTTTACTTCAATCACATGAATAATGCATGGTCGACTTGCATAATCAAAGACACTTTATCAACAATTAGTTTATTTTATAAAGAGTGGGGAATGTGTATATTCCCTTTTCGCCACAAATTTATTAATGTAAATGATGGCATAATCATGAAAGCACCCTGAAATACTCTCACGTTACAAAGCAATCAAAAAATTATCAACCGAATATTCCAAAATATGATAACAAATCAGGAAGAATTTGTAAAATCGATACGACTTTTGTTTAATAATAGCGTGATATGTGAAAAATCTAAAACAATATTTAAGTTCGGGAACGTGCAGCTGCGACAAATAAATGTCAAGCATCTAAAATTGAATTGTAATTTTCCAATGTATTATTTCTATTGTGGTATTGAACTTGAAGTAATAAATTATATGCTGCTAGCGACTGATTTACAACTAATGCTCAACCATATTGATACAAGATGCCAGTCAGCCTTTATGGGTCTTTCATTAATATTATTTGACTTATTTGATCAAATTAATAAGATACAGTGAAATCCCCCCCCCCCCCCATATAAATAAAAAGGTTAATTTTGAAAAAAAAAGACATTCTCCAAAGCTATCCTATCGATATATTTCCAATTCGGCAATACTTTGGATGTTGATTGGCTGCAAAGTGAAATAATTATTTCGAATTTATATTTATTTCGTCGACATAAACTAATGTAAATCATTTAAACAAATACTCTTGTTCATTAAAAGTCATAACGGCGAATTGATGCTAAAAATATTCAAAAAAAGTCAGTGCGAGCCTTGTCACATTCTTATAGGCTTGAAAATAAAGGTTATCGTGATTGTTACCTTTTTTTCCATACGATATTCTCACATAGTTTTACTCTGCTTGGAATTCTATCATTTCGAGGAAGCTCAACTTTCTATATTTTTCGCTGTAATATTATCCACGCTACGTAAAATTTCTTCATCATAAAGCGTTTCATATATTTAAACAGACCAATTGTATAAAAAACGTTTTGACTCTGTCAGGGAAAAGAGATAAAAAACACGTATGAATATTCAAAAAAGGTAATTAATAACTTATTTTGTATATGCTCGAAATAAGACGCAAGTTACACACTTATTAACATACTTGCGTATTGAGTCACAATATATCATCATTTAATGAGATTCTCTGCAGGTGATCGTATAAACTGATCTCGATATTGCTGTAAAATGCGTTCTTGTAACATACAAAACGTTTGGTAATGGTCTAACATAAATGTATTGTTGAGTTCGTTAAAAAATGTGCCGATAAACATGAATAATTTAATTCTGATACCATTCCAAGAATTGGTCATTTGACGGTAAGTATCTTCATTTCATAGTAAATCAAATTGACGTTTTAAATATTTGTATTTTGACATACTTTCAGACAATTCGTTTATTTTTCCATAAAAAATTGATGTCGTTGGTGTAGTTACAGGACTTGCATTACGCTGATCATTGTGACAAATCCGTGAAAAATTTACAAAGAATGTCTCTTCAATAAAGTTATCATCGTTGAACAAATCACTTGTTATCCCACCCATTTTATAGACGTGCTTATAATAAGGTTGCGTATGTTGAATCTATTTGAATCAGTGCAATGAAAAATAGATCTATGGATTTTAAAAGTATAAAATGCGCTGCTGTATATCAGCAATTGTAACAAAACCATCATACTTCGAGTCAGGATATTTTCAAACGATTTTCATTATATTATGTGCTCAATTATTATTTATTTAAATCATATAATGTTTTAATTTTCTTTCTTTAAACAATCGATCTTCAAAAAATATTGATGTTGATGCTTGTGAAATCGTTATTATGTTTCAATTTATTCATCAAGAGGTGCGGTAGCGGCTCAACGCGGTGTATTAGAGAAAGGAAAGCTTGTCTCACCCGTGCTCTTGTATATGGAAATATGACGATTTTCGAGCGTTTTTTTCCATTGCAAACTGTCTTCTCAAAAGGAACGGCTTGATTAAAAAATCTCATCGTAAGTGTGTCGGTCATTTTTTTCGATTTTTTTCTTCCTATTTTATCTTTGTTGCAAGTTGATCCGCCGTTTACTAAATCCGGAGCTATGATTATTTTTTGTATTAAACTCGAAAGTTTCAATTTTTTGTTTTTTTTGAATCAGAAAGATCGGAGAAGTGCTTGTTTGTGTATATTTGGTCATACGTCCTTATGAGATTGGTAGATATTTTTTTATCTTGCAGTTCTCGAGTTCTCTGAAGGAGACGCTGCTGAGCGAAGGAGATATCGCGCTAAGCCACGTACCTTCTTTCTCGCTAATTATGTGCACTCGTTTCATCTTGTTTCATAACATGAAATGGTTGCTTTATAGCTAAGGCCACCATTCTTTAATATTGCGTTTTTTTTTTTTTTTTTTTTTTTTAGTATACTCTTATTTGATATGCAGTAGTTATGTATATAAACTAGTAATTATGTGAGGATTTAAAAGCGTGTAACATTTTGTGATAGCTGCTCTATGAAAATTTCCATGATGTTCCGAGTGTTCTCGGTTGTGACAAAATAAAATGTTAAAATATAATACTCTTCTGTACTATATATAAACATATATGTTATGAAACAAGTCCAATGTATCGGTATTATTATTTCGTTTTGGTCGAAATGAGTTCTGCCGCACAATATTTTCCTGTATCTTTTCTGGATGCTATTGCTGTTAGAGAATTATATATATGATGACGATGAAATTTCATAAATTATTGTCTAGAGTTGAAATCGTTTAGTACTATTAACAACATTTTTATTGTTGCACTCGTTTATAATACATTTTTAGGTACAAGTTATAAAACAAGTGTAATATATCGGTATTAATATTTCGCTGTTTTTGTCGATATAATATGTAATTTACATGCCTACAATAATATTCTTTTGTATACTTTCTGTACAAAGATTTAATGAGAAAAATTTTTATGTAATAAGATTTAACAAATTGTCGGAATTTAAAATCGTCCATAGCCTTTAAATACATTTTTTCAAATTCCAGATGGTTGACCGATTGATAGAATTATCTAAAGGCTTGACTACTGGCCGGTACAACTGTTTCAGGACGAAGCGCCGATTTAATTTTCGTTATTGCTTGGGATTATCTCCTCATGAATGGAACGTGAACTGCATCGAATATCTGCAAACAAAACATTTTCTGTTTTGGTTACCAAAAATATGTATGCCAATGCCCAAAGTTACTATAGGTTCACAAGAAATCATAAGCATGTTAATTCCGGGACCATCACAAGAATATTTGAAGGAGTCATTTTGTAATCATAATACAAAATCATCGTTACCGAAATTCACATATAGCCAAGAACAATTAAAAGTCGTTGACGAAATTACCGCTTTTTATAATAATAATGGTAGTTGCGGAATGTTGACATTACTCATAGACGGCTCAGCAGGTACTGGTAAAACTGTGTGTTTGTCACAATTTCACGGTGACCCATCGATAAAATTCATTTACATTACATCACAACATTCTTTATGTCAGAGTGTAAAACAAAATCTTAAAGTATCGAGTAGTACTATTTATACATTGGCGAGATTCGTCATGACTCTAACAAAGCAAAATTTTCATCAATACGTAAGATTTTGCAATGCCTTACATGGGTGTACATTGGATGATTTAAAAAAATTATCCGACTCTTACTTTGATTGTGAAGATTTACAAATATTGGACGAACATCAAAATGATTGTAAGTTTTTATTAAACAGCTCTCCCACAAAAGCCAAGGTTGCACGTGTTGAGCGAAAATTGTTGATATGGTTGGATGAATATTCCATGATTAATGCAAACATGATTTATTGGTTAAAAAGAATATTCGACAACTATACAAAGCAGAACAATGTCAAATTTGTATTCTTACTGTGCGGAGATTCTAAACAAATCCAGCCACTATTCATGTCCAAACATTTGAAAAAATATCTCCGTTCCAAACGTGACAAAGATAATTCGGAAGAAACGGTTCATATGGAGAATGAATCGATGGACGATAATGAAGATGTTCCCATGTATGAGCTAGGTTATGAATTAAGGAATATCCACATAAACTCAAAACTGATTAAAGCAATGAGCGATAAAATAATCTTTTTTTCTACCCAATATCGAAACAATAATCAGAAATACCAAGACTTTTTATCCAAACTCTATGACCAAGACACTGATTGGTATACGACGCTACGAACATTTTTTCATATGGATTCGTACAACATGCCGGTAATTTTTGATTATCGATATCCAGCAAAAGCGTGTACTTATTTGCCAATACCTGATGTAAAATTTAGTGAAAATGGACTTGTATTTATACAAAATAAAAATGACATTGTAGCATGGTGCAAAAAATTTACCATGCAGTATTTTTGGAAATTTTCTATGTTTTCGTTTACAAATATGGAGGCGCATTATGTGAATATCAGTACAGCCATATTCGCAGATATTGAAGTCATCAATGAATTTGGTGAAAATCCGGAATATCATAAGTTTCGACCGAAATTTATACCGATACGTTTTCTCGATTCTATAAATGGAACAATTATGGAGGGCCATTATGAAGATTGTCCACCTTTGCTTCCTTTAATTATTGGAATGCCGTACAAAATGCTTGCGAACACGCGATTATTGAAACATGGCGATATTCTATTTTTTTTAGCAATTTTACCTGAACAGACTGATCCTCGCTCGGGAGACGTTGTATTGCACGAATCCCTGTTAATGATCGATGCAAGTTACGAAAAGTTATACGCAATAAGAATGGGATTTTTCCGCATGAATTTATATTGCGGTGAAGATGTAACTTTTAATTATTACAAACAACCGTTGAATAGTTTAGACGATAAAAATGTTTTTTCCCGCTTGCCTAAATCGGAGAAACTGCTTTTTGGTTTCCCATTTCAATTAGCCATCGCTAACACAATACGCAGTAGTATTGGTCTGACAATAAGTACTGATATTTATGCCAATTTATCAGGGTGCACACTGGAAGAATGTTTCGTAGTTTTGACTAGGCCTAAAGATATAAAACAATTGAAAAAAATTTATATGGAATAAGAATATCGTGGATTTGGTGAGAGAGATATGAAAAAAATGCATCATTCACATAAAAATAATAACTCACGTATAGTATAAAAAAATGGATAGTGCTATTAAAAATTATAAGATTGTCTGTGAATTTACTATTGATATTGTGATGGGACTATGTTACCTCCATACATACTTCTCGTTGATTGGAAAAAAAATAAATGAAAAAAAATTCTATATATTGCATTTGATTTGAGGAATATATTATATTTTAACGATCACGTGATTACTCTTCGACGCAAAATTATTATTCGCGACTACGTTATCGATCTTTACGATTGAAACCAACGTTTAGGAGTATGGGTCTCGGCGATGACGCGGGGAGAAAATATTAGAACGTGAAACCTAAACATTGAGATTAGGAGGATGGCCGATCGATGGCTACAGGGCCCCGTGGACGGGTACCAGGGACATTACGCGACGGCGTTTTTTGAGAGTGCACTACTATTCAATCTTTTATATATATTTACAAAAGTTCTTGTATACGAATACCGATAGAATTCTTCAAAGGAAATGTTATTTTTGATTAATACATTTTATAATGTGAGTGTCAATATATCTATATATATTTTATAATTCCGTGATGAAAATGTTCACTACACGATCCATGTTATCAGCTGGAGATAAGCTTGCTGTAAATTAATCAAACAAACTAAAAAATAATCAGATAGTCAGTATTTTTTGTTCAATATATAAAGTACTAAGGATGACTCGTACACTAGTAAAAAAATAAACCGGTATTGTGCCCCGTTTTTTATATTTATTGCTATAAAATTTTATTATCCAACTGATACAAAATGTGTTTATTTATAAGGAAGTATAAATATATTCATTTATCTGTATACATTTGTTGGCGCACTTCATAAAATATGCGACGACGTAGTCGTTCTCCGAATCGTCGCCGACGAAGATCACGATCACATTCGCCAAGAGTTAAACGGAAGCGTTCGCCGATAAGGAAGCATCGGAAATCTCGATCCAAAACAAAATCATGGGATTATCCAATTTATATTAAGAAACGTGGAAAAATCTCACTAACTCGACAATAACAAGAAAATAATAATGAGTTTATCTTTGGTGGACTTCATAGAATTAGTGCATCAACTTCCAGTTGATAAAAAACATATTGCATTGTTCAAGAAGATCTGTAAAAAATATAATATTTATGACACTCCAATGACTTGTAATGACTTTTCATCAGGTGAAATATTATTCGGGTATAGCACACTAGAATTCATTAATCAACATTGTACACAGAAATGTGATGATATTATTTCACAGTCAGATAAAACATTCATCATGGAAATAAGTAATTTCATATCAACAAAACGTACTAGTTGTTTAAAAAATAAAACTCATAATGAAAAAATTATACGGTTTTACGAATGGATGACTGAATTGAATTTATTCAATGAACGTTACACTATTATTAAAACTGAACTGATAATGCGGCCATTAATTAAGCAACATCGCTCTAAAATCACGAATATTTTGGCAAATTTCAACGAAAAATTGAATACGTTGCGAATACTACATACGGCACATATATATTCATACTCTCAATATAAACCTTTGGAGAATATACAGAAATCAGTTTTCGAAAGTCTGCCTTTAAAAGATAAAAACGATGTATATTTCGACCAAATACGAAATCAGTACATATCCACATTATCACACTAAACTTTTCATCAATGATTTACACACTCTGGACATTGTTGCCATTAGCAGCTTCAAATATGAAAAAAAAATATTGGATAGCATCTATATATTTTCAACATTTGGAATGAATCATTTTTTCTTCAATATTTAAAGCTAGGCAATAGCAAGAAAAGTGAAGAAAAAAATTTAAATTTTTAGATTAGTCTTATGGATATACAGATGTATGTGAAGCATTTCACGTCACTTTTTCATCCTGGAAAATTCATGTTTTAGATTCGCGTGAATTTTATACTATTTTCTAAGTGAAAAAAATATGGGTGACTTGTATTGCTTCTCCATAATATCTCTTTATTGTAGCATTGATATTTCTGCGAAGAACTGTCTGAAATAAAAGTAAAAAAAAACAATAAAAATATGTTTTACCAAACAGCCACTATTTTTTACAGACTGCTTGAACAAAAAAGCTTTAATAACAATAAAAAAAATCAACTCGTGTTATATTGGAAAAAAAAAAAAAAAAAAAAAAAAACGGTTACGCGTAACGATAGCTTTTCGTCTTAGATACCACATCTGACTTTGAAAAATGTTTTTTTTTTATATACGCCAAGTGTTGAGTATTAAAGCATGCTAGGAGACATTTTGTTATGTACAAAAATGAAGTGGAAATGATATAAATTTCCATTTTGAACATCCTGATATTCCGACATTAAGAGGAATGAGTGGGGGAGTGGGGGAGTGGGGGTTCACTTAAATTTCGCATATGTGACATGGTACTATTATTATTCATAAATGCTCATTTTAGAATACGCACTTGCACCGAATGGAAAGAGAAAAATATATATATAAAGCATCTACATTCTTGTAAATGAGCTGCAATTATCAAGAGACTCGGTAGAGTCTCGGGACAAGTACATTGACAGCCCTGTCGTCTGCTGGCCCGAGGCTCGCCGAGACTATACTTTCTCGAAACAAAACTTTTCGCGGTGGTGGGGGTAAAATTGGCACATCATTTTGTTCGTTTTCGAAGCTCACGAGTTGTTTGAGGCCTTAAAAATTGAACTAGAGATTCATTAAGAAATTCTTATTCGAATGAGCCCAAAATCAGCTTGATTCGTGCCGTAATTGCTGAGAAAAAACTTTGCACGGGCTTAAGATTATGCAAAAGTTACCAACACATTCAGGATTTTAACGTATCTGTATACGCGTACTGACCGCTACAGACAAAGGCTCCGTGTCCTGCATGATCACCAATCCTCGGTGAGAGAATTCTCGTTCCAACCAATGAGCGTTGAGAAAACTCCTCGGCCAATTATGTTGGAGCTACGAACTAGCTTGCGTGATGTACTTTCATCGCGCTGATCGAAGGGATCGACGATGACAGCTAGACAATATGGCTGCGCCCGGGTTGTTGTGCGTGTGTTTTCGCCGCGGTTTCAATTTTACGATAATTGTAAAATTACAGTTATTTGTGTGTTCTCGATGCTTCGTGTGCGTTCGTTCGCGACCAGTGAATCAGTGTGTGAAGTGTGATATCAATTTAAAGTGTGTGAAAATAATTATAAACGTTTTATTATTCGAGTTAATGATTTCGATGTGAAAAGTCGACGGTATGTGAACGAAACTCTTCAGGTTTCCTTTCAGTTAATTAATAATATTAATTCCTTACAACTCTTCACACCGAAGGGCGATCAATATTGCACGCATTTCCGTCGCGTACAAACGAAGTAAAATATAACCTGCAATGTATGTGTGATATATATCGTTCGGTAATATTTTATAAAAGTTTGATCGGAGTTTCAAAAACAGTGCGGGATCTGCGAGTTGAAAATTATTTCGAAGCTCAGTGTATGAAATATGTGTTAAGCATTTAATTTATTCGTCTTCAATTCGTCGTTTGAAATTATCGAAATAGAAATGTGTGCTAACCTAATTATACATCTGTCGAAAATATTTTTAAAGTGTTTTGATTACCTATAGCTGCGAGAAATGTATAGGTTCGTTAACCTATGATTTTGAATCAGAAATTTCATTTGAAGAACATGGAATTATTGTATACATTTTGATGAATTCAAATAAAAAAAACGAAATAAATGTGTGCTCATTAATTGTCGTGTCATCATTGTCTGATAATTAAGTTGTCATATTTTTCTACATATGTTCATCAATCCAAATAAACCATCGAAAACTTGGATCAAATAAATGCGTGCTAATTGAGATTATTATGTTATCATTATTTCAATGACTTGCCATATTTTTCTTTATTCAGTTCGGTCGTGCCCTTTAGTCTATTTTTTTCCTCATGGGCATGCAGTCTATCAGTACCAAGTTTCATCAATTGATTGAAAAATATGTGCGCTGCACATTTCTACTTCTTCACTTTCATTGCGGCAACATGAATTGAAAGATTCAAAACAAAAAGTCTTCAGCGATGCTCATTAATAGATGGTATAAAAATGTCTCATTACTTGTGATGTAATGGATACATCCAGAATTTATCCTAGAATCTTAAGTTATTCACTTCCTGCTTCTTTTATTGGACATGAATTCAAAAAGTTATTTTAAAAAGACTAACGATGCTTTTTTTCTAATGGGTATAAAAATTTGTGTCGCTAAGATGCAGCGGTCACCTACAAAGTTTGACAACTTTATAAAGTGACGTGTACGTTGAGTATTTCCATGTGTTGTGTGTGAATGTGGCAATTGAAATATTCATTACAAATAGCCTTCGGTTGATTATTTTTCAATGCAATCAAAATTTTTGTCTGGGAATGGCCATGAAAACATGTAAAATTTCTCAATTTTGTTAGACCCGATGTGCGATATGTTCTTTCATTCCTTTTATTCCTATGTATCATAATAAACTTGAAAAAGTAGTTTCAGGAAGTCGTCGGGTGCTGTTTTTCTGATAGTATCAAAATTTGTGTCATCGGTATACAGCGGTACCTGCAAACTGTGGAACTTCTGCGAAGCGGCATGGGTACCAAGTATTTCCACTCTTCAGCTCCGACTGTGGCATATGAATTGAAAAACTTGTTACAAAAGTCTTCAGCGGCTGGTTTCTGAATAGCTACGATCGCAATTGCTGTCTTTGAAACCCCATCGATGCATGGAAAAGTTTTGAATTCTGTCAGACTTAAAGTTCGCTGTGCTTATTTTGCTTTCTCTCTTTAGTTCTAGCATTATGAATTTCAAAAGACGTTTCAAATAGATTTTCGCTGCTTTTATTCCATTATTAGTAAAATCCATTTACTCGTATTTCAACTTATCAGATTTGATTGTGATAATAAGAGATTGAAAGATTATTATGAAAAGTCATCGGAGGCACATTTTTGAATAGAATGAAAATTTCGGGCTTTAGAACGCAATCAATATATCCAAAAATTTTCAAGTTTTTTGGACCAAAGTACGTTCGGTTTTTTCACTTTCCTGCTCAAGTTTTGGCAAAATGAATCAAAAAAAGTTTGTTTCATTCAGAAAATCTGCAGGTTCTATTTGTTTGATAGTTTCGAAATATCTATTATTGAAATGCAGTGGATGCCTAGAAAATTTATAAATTTTGTGAAGCGAGATGTGTGCTGAGTATTTTCGAAATTGGGCCCGTATTTACGATAATAAATTGAAACATTTTTATTCAATGAGATACCTTCTGTAGTCTTTGTTGGTCCGAAAGCATTGAAACTTGCGTGAAGCTAATGCAACGGACAAGACTATCTTCATTATATTCTCTTAATAACTTATTCCAATGTCTTGGACAGGATCTTAGTTTTAATTTTTCTGCTTCGTTCAAAATATTGTTTCGAAACACTCGTAACGTACTGTTTGAACTTTCTTGAATTCCACGAAAATAACTATCAATTCTTATTCTCATGGTATTGACTTTTTCAATATTATATATTATATAAAAAATGCCTAGCTTTTTTCACAATATAATCTATGTGCTTTCTCTAAAATTATGTAGAACGGATTTTTTGATTTTCCAATCATTGAAAGAGCGACATTTCAGAATAGTCTTTCTTTTATCTATTGCATGAAAATATGAAAAAAATCTCTGGTCAACTTGCACCGGAATTTAATTTGGTCAATTGTAAATTAACTAGAGACTACTAAACGATTTGATTGCCGTACTGATAACCACTTGACATATTATTAACTAGAATATGAGGAAATTCCAGTTATCTGGCCAAGTTAACAAACATGCGTGCAAGTAGGTAGGTAATATCGGTCTCTCGATCATGGCTTTTGCCTTTTTTCGTAATGATTGTCTGTCGATAGTTTGTGAATGTTAGATCAATTAAAACATTTGTCATTACTTTTTAGCAAACAAACGAAACAAAAGATGGCGTTGAGTTAGCCGCAACTTTTTAAATATTAGTTCAATTTGATTTTTGCAAACGCCAATCGATTGGCAATCATTCGTTTGAAACAAACAATATTGTTAGAACGTTTGTTTGATCATTATTTTTCCAAAAAAATCAATAGTCTCCACGTTTGATTTTCCCAGCGCGGAGCAATAGGTGGATTTATCGAAAAAACATCCCTCGGGTTTGGTTACATGTAGTATTTGAATAGTATATATACGATTATATGGCGGGCCGGAGGATATGAGGGGAAAGAAACCCCCTGTATTTGATGAGTATATACTAAACGGTATGTAACCAAACCCGAGGGGGTTTTTCTTAATTTAAAGAAAATTATCGAACAAATGTTTTGAGTGATCAAACATTTACAAGCTATCGTCAAAAATCATAATAAATTTAAAGAAAGGCAAAAGTCAAGATGGAGAGGTCAATTTTATATAGCACTCCCAGCACTTCTAGAAATAATGATCTGATTATCAGTAATGTTCCCAGGATCAACTAAAGCTAGATCGAGTATCATTCATCAATGTGATTATAATAAGAAAAAATATATTTTCGAGGAAATTACCATCGGTCGATAACAAGTGGTCAGTACATGATGGGACGCGGCAGGATTTCCCCGTTTTCACGCTATCATGTATTTCCTCTTGTATTTGGTTAATTGGTTTTTCGTTTACTGCACTTTACTTTAACTTTACAACGTCATTTTTTACTTTCATGTGATGTTTCTTTTTACTTCACTTTTGCTATACTTTACGAAATACTTGATTTTACGTTCTACGTTGAGTTTGTTTAATAATGTTGTAAAAAAAACCATTGCCAAAATGACTTTTATCGTGATAACGATGATACATTATTATAGGCTCAGTAACAAATACGTTTCTATGTAATCAGTTCCTCAAAAAAGACAATCTTATTCTTGAGCTTTGAAATGCGATCTTCTGCCAATCCCGTCAAATCCGAAATCCTCAAATTGTTACTTTTGATTTCACGAGAAATTGAGTCTTTAAAAATCTGTGTATCTGTGATCGTACGATGTGACCTCGTTTTATGTCTTACGCCGAAAAGTTAAAAAATTTCCCGTTCAATCGACCAATCAGAGCGTTTTTATCGCTTGCCTTGGAGTTAACATATGTTTAATCAGTATGGTAGCAAAATTAATTACCTAACAAGCAACGCAAAGCGATTTCCTATAGAATAACGGTCGGTGGAATAAAATTAGTTGAAGAAAAAACATTCGACCTACTGGGTTTATTCCATCAGCTGACTGAACATTGAATTTTTTCAAATGTTATTGAATGATTAATTAGATGATGGTAAAACTTATTACCAACCAAGCACCAACAAGCGATTTTCTATTGAATAACGGTCAGCGAAATAAAATTAGTTGAAAAAAAATATTTGGCTGACTGGGTTTATTCTATCAGCTGACTGAATGTTGAATTTGAAAAAAAAAATATTTCATGACTAGTGATAACAAAAGTTGTAACTTGTCGATTTATAACCACCAAGCAACTCTACATTGATAAAACATGTCATCGAAGTCATGTTACATAAAATTAACTTTGGCTGGTTAACTTTATGATAGAGCTATTAATTAATCATTTATTAATAATGACAAATTACTAATCATTTTAATAACGCTACCATTAACCACCACATGACAACCTAGCGAGCCTATTTGATAAAAAGTCAAGAATCCAAAGTTGCCTGGTCAATTTTACGGAATTCTGATTACTTTTAAGAAAATTTTGAGAAAAGAAGCTTGAAATAAATGTATCGGGCCGGCGCACCACGTGCTTCGATTTTTCATAAAGATAACACGAAAAAAAAACTATGTTATTATTAGATGTTGTTTCGAATCGTCCGAAAAAAAAATATTTTCACAGATATGCCGCGTATTTTTGTAGAAAATAAAATTCCCCACAAAAAAAGTTCGAAAATTATCTTTTGGCATAATATGAATAAAAGTGCCAGTGGAGCTCGGAAAATAAAGATTTTTCGATACATCCTAATTTTTAAACGGTTATAACTAATAAACGGTTGATCTGAACTATTTCGCTCCAGAAACTTTTTTCTTGTAGGGATTGTTATTATCTACAAAAATACATCAGCGGAACATCTGTGAAAATTTCTTTTTGCGCGATGTAAACCAATATCTAACGGAGTTTTTTTTTTTAAATGTCATTCTTATGGACAATCGAAGCACGCAGTGCGCCGGCGCGAAAAAATTATTCCAAGTTTTCCTTTTGGCTAACTACATCTTTTGGCATAATATGGAAAAATTTGTTTGTGAAATTCGAAAAAGAAAAGATTTTTTCGATACATCTTAGGAATCTAAAAAAAACATTTACAAGTTAGGTTATCTAGACGATAACCGACGAATAATTGGTCCCTTACAAGGATTAATAGTTAAAAAATGAATGAAAAAGGTCGCCATCTAAGTTACATGCAGCATGAAAAATTTATGATATCAATACTAGCCCAAGTATTTGTTGGTAATTCAGAAAATTTATTTCTACGGAACAAAACAGGAATTAAAAGATTAAAAACTTAGCCGTATCAAGATGAGCAAAAAACCTCTTATGATTGCTGTCTTAGGAGAATTATATTTCTGAAAAATTATCAAAAAGGTTACCATCCCAGTTGCGTGCAGCTGTAACAATTATGATATCAATACGAGGACAAGTATTTATTGGTGATTGAGAAGATATCAACATCGACGTATACTAAAAATACTTAACAAAATTATCAACTTTTAATATTAAAATTGCAATTCAAATGGAAATCAAATTAAAGGTGAAGTCATGCGTTACTTTTGAGCAGCAGAAACTTGTAAGAAAATCTATTCTTCTCCGAATTTCAGAATACCCTGGTATCATACACGACATTCGACGTCGATTCAATCGGAATTAATTATGTTTTAATACGTTTCAGGAGTATTTGTCTGGCTCATCTCTTTTTGTTCGAATCGCTAATTCAATTAAAAATCTAGGGTCTCTGTCAAAACTCAAATATCACAAGTATGTACATTGAGCAAATTGAAAAGTAAAAGTTACCGTTACCATATAGAAACAGTGGATGACCTTGAATGGTTGCGAAATTCTATAGAGCATAGTGTACATTTATATAAAACGAAATAGATTTCCTTGTAATAGAGATGGGATTGAATTTTTATTTCATCCAAATATAAAGTGGGCAAGGTAAAATTTACCGAACATTCAAGGTCGTCTCTAGTTTCTATTACGGTAATGGTAATTTTTACCTTTTAATCCCCTCTTTGTACGTTTTCATTGTTGATGACGGCTTCAATTGCCCTTTTCTCAACATTATCTTCATCGCTAGCCCTGAAGGACTCGACATAAAATGAACCAACCAAGATGGCTTTGTATGAAGCTTGGATGATGTGAAAACTTTGGATTCAACTTTAATGCTCTATCCATGGCGTACATTGATCTTTTAAACATTTACCAGTGGTAATTTGAATATTTTACTAATAAATAGTAGCTTTCGATGGTGTGATATATTTTATTACTGACAATACAAGTTTTCAATATAGAATGTTAACGTTAGACATGTTTGTACTATCAGCATAGAATTTTTTTAAATGTACTAACAAAGTATCTTATAGAAATTCAAACCAAAATCCTTTTGCTATATAAACAAGATTGAGGAAGTTTTGAGAAAAAAGACGTGATATAAAACCCAAAAGTTCCCCTAGGGAAAAAAAGGTCAGGACAAGTACATTGACGGTTGCTTCTTTCCTGATGATATCGAAACAAGTGTGGAAAAAAAAATTTCCATAAAATAAGAATTGTAAAAAAAAATTCCATAAAAAAAAATCATAAACCTTGCTGAAAGTTATTTCACCACAATTGAAAAAAAAATTCAAAAAATAGTAGAAAACGTATTTAAAATAAAAAAAATAAATCTGTAATTATTTTGTAAAGTAGAAAAAAATTGAAATAGAACGTGAAAAAATGTTGAATAAACCACTCGAAATCATTGCGAACAAAAATAACCGAAAAATGTCGCTAGGATACATTTTTAAAACCGATGACCCATTTTTCTCATCTTATTCTAAAGGAGGATCGACTAAATGAGTTTAAAAAGTTTCCATCGAAGTTACGTGCAGCATTAAAATTTATGATATCATTCCGAGGACAAGTATTTATTATGGTGATTCGGAATATTCATTTCTACGGGACGCATCAGAAACTTGAAAAAGTGGAAAAGAATCAAAAAAGTTATCATCTAATTGTAAGTTACGTGCAGCACTAAAAATTATGATATCAATTCGAGGACAAGTATTTTATTTTATCAGTAATTCGCAATTTTGCCATTATAAAACTATGTTTCCATAAGGGTTGAGAATACGTCCAGCTCAGGACGTCTGATCGAAATTACTAAAAATGAACAACCATAAAAAATCCCAAAATCTTGCTTTCCGACAACTAGAACCATACCAACCCATTTTTTAAAAACATATTTCGGTCCAAGGAACAGTGAAGTCATGAGTTACTTTGTGACAGCAGAAACGTATAAGGAATCTTTCTGCCCATGACTTTTCGGTAAAATGGCTGATTCAAAAAAATCACATCGAAGGGGAAGTCATTTGTTACTTTATGGTGGTAGAGACTTATAAGAAAATCGATTCGTCTCTTACTTTAAGGATCCCCTGATATTATTCACAACATTTGACGTCAATTGGATCGGTACAAATTATGTTTAAATACGTGTTAAAAGTACTTGTCCGGCCCATCACTTTTTATTCAAATTGCTTATTCAAATAAAAATCAAAGAAGAAGTTGAAATTATTGAACAGTAAACCAGCCGCTACCACGTCTCTTAATATAAGAAAAAAAATTTTCTTTGAATTCCAGGAAACGCGCATGTCATACTCAACGTTTAATGATTTTAATCGGATCAAATTGTGTCCGCGAATGAACTCGAAAATTTCTTGAAATGCGACGTATTTTCAGTTTAATGTTCTCAGCAATAATATAGATTGTTTCTTATGTCGAATAAAATTTTCCCGCTAGAAGAATCGAAGAGTAAAAAATGCCGTCATTGCAATATAATCTAAAGGGCTACTGAATAAAATTGTGTACGTGAATAAACTCGATAACTTCCTCATATGCGACTTATTATCAGTTTAATGTTCTCAGCAATATAGTACAGGTTGGTTCTTATACCGAATCAAGAGACTCGGTAGAGTCTCGGGACAAGTACATTGACAGCTCTGTCGTCTGCTGGCCCGAGGCTCGCCGAGACTATACTTTCTCTGAATAAAACGATTCGCGGTGGTGGGGGTAAATTTGGCATGTCATTTCGTTCAATTACGAAGCTCAGGAGTTATTTGATGCCTTGCAAATTGAACTGGAGATCAATTACGAAATTCCCTTTCGATTGAGCCCGAAATCAGCATGATTCGTAGCGTATTTGCTGAGAAAAAACTTTGCACAGGGTCAACATTATGCAAAAACTACTAACACATTAAAGTTTTTGACGTGTCTGTATATAACACCATCAAAGGCCTCTTGTCCTCGGGGCTAACTTCACGGTGGTGTCGCAGACTCGCACCTTGCCGCTATAACCAAGAAAAGTGTGATCGGCTACATGTTGTTTTGACAGTGCGAAGTTCGCGATGTGTGTACCGTGTGTTGGATAAATTCGTGGTGAATTAGTTAATTTGTGAAGTGTGATTTTAATTAAATAAACTTTAACGCTGAAACAAAATAAACAATAAAAAAAAAGAGACGATGAATTGGAGAGCGGACAATACGGAAAAACTTCCGTTCATCGTCAAAATTAATTATCGCGTTCCCTTGTCAGCGCGATATGTAATCAAAATCACCAACATTTCATTTTATTTTTACGACATAACGAAGTGTCAGATCAATAACAAAAACGTTCATCGCCTAATGAAGTGCATAATTTCTATTTTCTTCAATAAAAACGGTGGTGTGGTGTCATAAAATTAAGAAAATTAGACGTATATATGGTGATTTCGATGTGAAAAGTCGACGGTGTTAACGTAACCCTTCGAGTTCCCTTTGAGTTATCAAGAGACTCGGCAGAGTCTCGGGACAAGTACATTGACAGCCCTGTCGTCTGCTGGCCCGAGGCTCTCGCCGAGACTATACTTTCTCTGAATAAAACTTTTCGCGGTGGTGGGGGTAAAATCGGAAAGTCATTTTATTCATTTTCGAAGCTCATGAGTCGTTTGAGGCCTTGAAAATTGAACTGGAGATTAATAAAGAAATTCTTATTCGAATGAGCCCAAAATCAGCTTGATTCGTGCCGTAATTGCTGAGAAAAAACTTTGCACGGGCTTAAGATTATGCAAAAGTTACTAACACATTCAGGATTTTGACGTATCTGTATACGCGTACTGACCGCTACAGACAAAGGCTCCGTGTCCTCCATGATCACCAATCCTCGGTGAGAGAATTCTTGTTCCAACCAATGAGCGTTGAGAAAACTCCTCGGCCAATTATGTTGGAGCTACGAACTAGCTTGCGTGACGTACTTTCATCGCGCTGATCGAAAGGATCGGCGATGACAGCTAGACAATATGGCTGCGCCCGGGTTGTTGTGCGTGTGTTTTTGCCGCGGTTTAAATTTTACGATAATTGTAAAATTACAGTTATTTGTGTGTTCTCGATGCTTCGCGTGTGTTCGTTCGCGACCAGTGAATCAGTGTGTGAGGTGTGATATCAATTTAAAGCGTGTGAAAATAATTATAAACGTTTTATTTTTCGAGTTAATGATTTCGATGTGAAAATTCGACGATGTGAACGAAACTCTTCAGGTTTCCTTTGAGTTAATTAGTATTGATTCCTAACAACTCTTCACACCGAAGGGCGATCAATATTGCACGCATTTCTGTCGCGTACAAACGAAGTAAAATATAACCTGCAATGTATGTGTGATACATATCGTTCGGTAATATTTTATAAAAGTTTGATCGGAGTTTCGAAAACAGTGCGGGATCTGCGAGTTGAAAATTATTTCGAAGCTCAGTGTATGAAATATGTGTTAAGCATTAAATTTATTCGTCACCAATTCGTCGTTTGAAATTATCGAAATAAAAATGTGTGCTAACCAAATTATACGTCGTCGAAAATATTTTAAAAGTGTTTTGATTACCTAGCTGCGAGAAATGTATAGGTTCGTTAACCTATAACTTGGAATCAGAAATTTCATTTAAAGAACATGTAATTATTGTATACATACTGATGAATTCAAATAAAAAAACGAAATAAATGTGTGCTCATTAGTTCTCGTGTCATCATCGTCTGATAAGTTGTCATATTTTTCTACATATGTTCATCAATCCAAATAAACAATCGAAAACTTGGATCAAATAAATGCATGCTAATTGAGATTATTATGTTATCATTATTTCAATGAATTGTCATATTTTTCTTCATTCAGTTCGGTCGTGCCCTTTGGTCTATTTTTTTTCTCATCAGCACGCAGTCTATCAGTACCAAGTTTCATCAATTGATTGGAAAATATGTGCGCTGCACATTTCTACTTCTTCGCTTTCATTGCGGCAACATGAATTGAAAGATTCAAAACAAAAAGTCTTTAGCGATGCTCATTAATAGATGGGATAAAAATGTCTGTCATTGTGATGTAATGGATACATCCAGAATTTATCCTAGAATCTCAAGTTATTCACTTCCTGCTTCGTTTATTGGACATGAATTCAAAAAGTTATTTTAAAAAGACTAACGATGCTTTTTTTCTAATGGGTATAAAAATTTGTGTCGCTAAGACACAGCGACACAATAAGATGCAGCGGTCACCTACAAAGTTTGACAACTTTATGAAGTGACGTGTACGTTGAATATTTCCATGTGTTGTGTGTGAATGTGGCACTATCAATTGAAATATTCATTACAAATAGCCTTCGGTTGATTATTTTTCAATGCAATCAAAATTTTTGTCTGGTAATGGCCATGAAAACATGCAAAATTTCTCAATTTTGTTGGACCTGATGTGCGATATGTTCTTTCATTTCTTTTATTCTGATGTATCATAATAAACTTGGAAAAGTAGTTTCAGGAAGTCGTCGGGTGCTGTTTTTCTGATAGTATCAAAATTTGTGTCATTGGTATACAGCGGTACCTGCAAACTGTGAAACTTCTGCGAAGCGGCATGGGTACCAAGTATTTCCACTCTTCAGCTCCGACTGTGGCATATTAATTGAAAAACTTGTTACAAAAGTCTTCAGCGGCTGGTTTCTGAATAGCTACAATCGCAATAGCTGTCTTTGAAACCCCATCAATGCATGGAGAAGTTTTTAATTCTGTCAGACTTAAAGTTCGCTGTGCTTATTTTGCTTTCTCTCTTTAGTTCTGGCATTATAAATTTCAAAAGACGTTTCAAATAGATTTTCGCTGCTTTTATTCTATTATTAGTAATATCCATTTTCTCGTATTTCAACTTTTCAGATTTGTTTGTGGTAATAAGAGATTGAAAGATTATTATGAAAAGTCATCGGAGGCACATTTTTGGACGGAATAAAAATTTCGGGCTTTAGAACGCAATCAATATATCCAAGATTTCCAAGTTTGTTGGACCAAAGTACGTTCTGTTTTTTCACTTTCCTGCTCAAGTTTTGGCAAAATGAATCAAAAAAAGTTTGTTTCATTCAGAAAATCTGCAGGTTCTATTTGTTCGATATATCTATTATTGAAATGCAGTGGATGCCTAGAAAATTTTTAAATTTTTTGAAGCGAGATGTGTGCTGAGTATTTTCGAAATTGGGCCCGTATTTACGATAATAAATTGAAACATTTTTATTCAATGAGATACCTTCTGTAGTCTTTGTTGGTCCGAAAGCATTGAAACTTGCGTGAAGCTAATGCAACGGACAAGACTACCTTCATTCTATTCTCTTAATAACTTATTCCAATGTCTTGGACAGGATCTTAGTTTTAATTTTTCTGCTTCGTTCAAAATATTGTTTCGAAACACCCGTAACGTACTGTTTGAACTTTCTGGAATTCCACGAAAATAACTATCAATTCTTATTCTCATGGTATTGACTTTTTCAATTTATATATTATATAAAAAATGCCTAGCTTTTTTCACAATAAAATCTATGTGCTTTCTCTAAAATTATGTAGAACGGATTTTTTGATTTTCCAATAATCGAGAGAGCGACATTTCAGAATAGTCTTTCTTTTATCTATTGCATGAAAATATGAAAAAAAATTCTGGTCAACTTGCACCGGAATTTAATTTGGTCAATTGTAAATAAACTAGAAACTACTAAACGATTTAATTACCGTACTGATAACCACTTGACATATGATTAACTAGAACATGAGGAAATTCCAGTTATCTGGCCAAGTTAACAGACATGCGTGCAAGTGGGTATGTAATATTGGTCTCTCGATCATGGCTTTTGCCTTTTTTCATAATGATTGTCTGTCGATAGTTTGTGAATGTTAGATCAATTTAAACATTTGTCATTACTTTCTAACAAACAAACGAAACAAAAGATGGCGTTGAGTTACCCGCAACTTTTTGAATATTAGTCCAATTTGATTTTTGCAAACGCCAATCGATTGGCAATCATTCGTTTGAAACAAATAATATTGTTGGAACGTTTGTTTGATCATTATTTTTCAAAAAAAATCAATAGTCTCCACGTTTGATTTTCCCGGCTCGGAGTAATAGGTGGATTTATCGAAAAAACACCCCTCGGATTTGGTTACATGTAGTATTTAAATAGTATATATACGATTATATAGCGGGCCGGAGGATATGAGGGGAAAAAAACCCCCTGTATTTGATTAGTATCAAGAGACGCGGTAGCGTCTCGACGCCAAGTATTAAAAGAAAAATAAAAGAAAAGTTTGAATAAACGGAAAAGAAAAAGCCAGCGCGAGGCCTACCGCACTCTTATATACTCGAATATGCCGGTTTTATGACGTCATGGCGTTTTCAAACCGTTCTGACGGACGAACCGTTTGGTCAAAAAATTTGAATTTTCGTGACGATTTTTTTTCGATTTTTCTCTTTCTATTGGTCTTTGTTGCATGTAAATCCGTCCAGCCAATCTTGGGATATGATGATTTAGCGAAATAAAATCGAACATTTCGGGATACTCTGCTTCCTTGGGAGCAGACAGGCGTAAGCCACGCTCGAATGGGCGTGACATACGCCCTTTTAACGATAATCTACATTTCTCCACTGTCCGTCACCCGGCTCACTGAACGAGGCTACCCCCACTTCTCGCGCGCCACTGAGTGAGAGAGACAGCACGCGGCTGCGCGTTCCCTCTTCCTCGGCATGGCGCGTTCTCTCTCGTTCGCGTTTCTCAACGCGTAGACGATACCGGCATGGTCGCGTCTTTTAATACTTGGCGTTCTTTTTTTACTTTTTAAAAAGTTTTTAGTTTTATACTATACTGTATATAACCAAACCCGGGGGGTTTTTCTTAATTTAAAGAAAATTATCGAACAAATGTTTTGAGTGATCAAACATTTACAAACTATCGTCAAAATCATTATAAATTTAAAGACAGGCAAAAGTCAAGATGGAGAGGTCAATTTTATATAGCACTCGCAGCACTTCTAGAAATAATGATCTGATTATCAGTAATGTTCCCAGGGTCAGCTAAAGCTAGATCGAGTATCATTCATCAATGTGATTATAATAAGAAAAAATATAATTTCGAGGAAATTACCATCGGTCGATAACAAGTGGTCATAGTACATGATGGGACGCGGCAGGATTTCCCCGTTTTCATGCTATCATGTATTTCCTCTTGTATTTGGTTAATTGATTTTTCGTTTACTGCACTTTACCTTAACTTTACAACGTCATTTTTTACTTTCATGTGATGATTCTTTTTACTTCACTTTTGCTATACTTTACGTAAATACTTGATTTTACGTTTTACGTTGAGTTTTTTGTTTAATAGTGTTGTAAAAAAAACCATTGCCAAAATGACTTTTATCGTGATAACGATGATACATATTATTATAGACTATGTAATCAATTCCTCAAAAAAGACAATCGTATTCTTGAGCTTTGAAATGCGATCTTCTGCCAATTCCGTCAAATCCGAAATCCTCAAATTGTTACTTTTGATTTCACGAAAAATTGAGTCTTCAAAAATCTGTGTATCTGTGATCGTACGATGTGATCTCGTTTCATGTCTTACGCCGAAAAGTCAAAAAATTTTCCGTTCAATCGTTCAATCGACCAATCAGAGCGTTTTTATCGCTTTCCTTGGAGTTGATATATGTTTAATCAGTATGGTAGCAAAATTAATTACCAAACAAGCAACGCAAAGCAATTCCCTATAGAATAATGGTCGGTGGAAAAAAATTCGTTGAAGAAAAAACATTTGACCTACTGGGTTTACTCCATCAGCTGACTGAACATTAGATTTTTTCAAATGTTATTGAATGATTAATTAGATGATGGTAAAACTTATCACCAACCAAGCACCACCAAGCGATTTTATATTGAATAACGGTCAGCGAAATAAAATTAGTTAAAAAAAATATTGGGCTGACTGGGTTTATTTTATCAGCTGACTGAATGTTGAATTTGAAAAAAAAAATTCTTTCATGACTAGTGATAACAAAAGTTGTAACTTGTCGATTTATAACCACCAAGCAACTCTACATTGATAAAACATGTCATCGAAGTCATTTTACATAAAATTAACTTTCGCTGATTAACTTTATGATAGAGCTATTAATTAATCATTTATTAATAATGACAAATTAATAATCATTTTAATAACGCTACCATTAACCACCACATAACAACCTAGCGAGCCAATTTGATAAAAAGTCAAGAATCCAAAGTTGCCTGGTCATATTTACGGAATTCTGATTACTTTTAGGAAAATTTTGAGAAAAAAAGCTTGAAATAAATTTATAGGGCCGGCGCACCACGTGCTTCGATTTTTCATAAGAATAAGACGTAAAAAAAAACTCCGTTAGATATTGTTTCACATCGACCGAGAAACAATTCTACAGATATGCCGCCAACGTATTTTTGTGGACTACAAACTACTAAAAAAGTTTCTACAGGCAAATAGCTTTGATCAACCGTTCAATAGTTAAAACCGTTTAAAGATTAGGGTGTATCGGAAAAATCTCTTTTTTCCGAGCTCCACGAGCAATTTTCTTCCTATCATGCCAAAAGACCAAGTTAGCCAAAAGGAGAGCTTGAAATAAAATTTTTCGGGCCGACGCACCACGTGCTTCGATTTCCCATAAGAATAACACGAAAAAAAAACTATGTTATGTTAGATGTTGTTTCGAATCGCCCGAAAAAAATATTTTCACAGATATGCCGCGTATTTTTGTAGAGAATAAAATTCCCTACAAAAAAAGTTCAAAAATTATCTTTTGGCATAATATGAATAAAAGTGCTAGTAGAGCTCGGAAAAAAAAAGATTTTTCGATACATCCTAATCTTTAAACGGTTATATCTAATAATCGGTTGATCCGAACTATTTCGCTCCAGAAACTTTTTTCTTGTAGGGATTGTTATTCTCTACAAAAATACATCAGCGGAACATCTGTGAATGAAAATTTCTTTTCGCGCGATGTAAACCAATATCTAACGGAGTTTTTTTTTCAAGTGTCATTCTTATGGACAATCGAAGCACGCAGTGCGCCGGCGCGAAAAATTTATTTCAAGTTTTCCTTTTGGCTAACTACATCTTTTGGCATAATATGGAAAAATTTGTTTGTGGAATTCGAAAAAAAATAGATTTTTTTGATACATCTTAGGAATCTAAAAAAACATTTCAAAGTTAGGTTATCTAGACGATAACCTACGTATAATTGGTCCCTTACAATAATTAATAGTCAAAAAATGAATGAAAAAGGTCGCCATCTAAGTTACATGCAGTATGAAAAATTTATGATATCAATACTAGCCCAAGTATTTGTTGGGAATTCAGAAAATTCATTTCTACGGAACAAAACAGGAATTAAAAGATTAAAAACTCAGTCGTATCAAGATGAGCAAAAAACCTCTTATGATTACTGTCTTAGGAGAATGACTTTTCTGAAAAATTAATAAAAAGGTTATCATCTCAGTTGCGTGCAGCTGTATTAATTATGATATCAATACGAGGACAAGTATCTATTGGTGATTGAGAAGATATTAACATCGACGTATATTAAAAATACTTAACAAAATTATGAACTTTTAATATTAAAATTGCAATTCAAATGGAAATCAAATTAAAGGTGGAGTCATGCGTTACTTTTAAGCAGCAGAAACTTGTAACAAAATATTCTTCTCCGAATTTCAGAATACCCTTGTATCATACACGACCTTCGACGTCGTTTCAATCGGAATGAATTATGTTTTAATACATTTCAGGAGTACTTGTCCGGCCCATCACGTTTTATTCAAATTGCTAATTCAAATAAAAATCTAGGATCTCTGTCAAAACTCAAATGTCACAAGTATGTACATTGAGCAAATTAAAAAGTAAAAGTTACCGTTACTATATAGAAACCGTGGACGACCTTGAATGGTTGTGAAATTCTATAGAGCATAGTTCACATTTATATATAACAAAATAGATTTCCTTGTAATAGACATGGGATTGTATTTTAATTTCATCCAAATATAAAGTGGGCAAGGTAAAATTTACCGAACATTCAAGGTCGTTTCCAGTTTCTATTACGGTAATGGTAATTTTTACCTTTTAATCCTCTCTTTGTACGTTTTCATTGTTGATGACGGCTTCAATTGCCCTTTTCTCAACAATATCTTCATCGCTAGCCCTGAAGGACTCGAAATAAAATGAACCAACCAAGATGGCTTTATATGAAGCTTGGACGATGTGAAAACTTTAGATTCAACCTTAATGCTGTATCCGTGGCGTACATTGATCTTTTCAACATTTACCAGTGGTAATTTGAATATTTTACTAATAAATAGTAGCTTTCGATAGTGTGATATATATTATTACTGACAATACAAGTTTTCAATGTAGAATGTTAACGTTAGACATGTTTGTACTATCAGCATAGAATCTTTGAAAATGTACTAAAAAAGTATCTTCGGTTAGAAATTCTTTGGTTAGAAATTCAAACCAAAATGCTTTTGCTATCAAAACAAGATTGAGGAAGTTTTGAAAAAAAAGACGTGATATAAAACCCAAAAGTTCCCCTAGGGAAAAAAAGGTCAGGACAAGTACATTGACGGTTGCTTGTTTCCTGATGATATCGAAACAAGTGTGGAAAAAAACTTTCCATAAAATAAGAATTGTAAAAAAAATTCCATTAAAAAAAATCATGAACCTTGCTGAAAATTATTTCACCATAATTGAAAAAAAAATTTACAAATTAGTAGAAAACTTATTTAAAATAAAGAAATAAATCTGTAATTATTTTGTAAAGTGGAAAAAAATTGAAATGAAACGTGAAAAAATGTTGAATAAACCACTCGAAATCATTGCGAACAAAAATATCCGAAAAATGTCGCTAGGATACATTTTTAAAACCGATGACCCATTTTTCTCATCTTATTCTAAAGGAGGATCGACTAAATAAATTTAAAAAGTTTCCATCGAAGTTACGTGCAGCATTAAAATTTATGATATCAATTCGAGGACAAGTATTTTATTTCATCAGTAATTCGCAATTTTGCCATTATGGAACTATGTTTCCATAAGGGTTGAGAATGCGTCCAGCTCAGGACGTCTGATCGAAATTACTAAAAATGAACAACCATAAAAAATCCCAAAATCTTGCTTTCCGAAAACTGGAACCATACCAACCCATTTTTTAAAAACATATTTCGGTCCAAGGAACAGTGAAGTCATGAGTTACTTTGTGACAGCAGAAACGTATGAGGAATCTTTCTGCCCATGACTTTTCGATTAAATGGCTGATTCAAAAAAATCACATCGAAGAGGAAGTCATTTGCTACTTTATGGTGGTAGAGACTTATAAGAATATCGATTCGTCTCGTACTTTAAGGATCCCCTGATATCATTCACAACATTTGACGTCAATTGGATCGGTACTAATTATGTTTAAATACGTGTTAAAAGTACTTGTCCGGCCCATCACTTTTTATTCAAATTGCTCATTCAAATAAAAATCAAAGAAAAAGTTGAAATTATTGAACAGTAAACCAGCCGCTACCACGTCTCTTAATATAAGAAAAAAAAATTTATTTGAATTCCAGGAAACGCTCATGTCATACTCAACGTTTAATGATTTTAACCGGATCGAATTGTGTCAACGAATGAACTCGGAAATTTCTTGAAATGCGACGTATTTTCAGTTTAATGTTCTCAGTAATAATATAAGTTGTTTCTTATGTCGAATAGAATTTTCCCGCTAAAAGAATCGAAAAGTAAAAAATGCCGTCATTGCAATATAATCTAAAGGGCTACCGAATCAAATTGTGTACGTGAATAAACTCGATAACTTTCTCACGAGCGACTTATAATCAGTTTAATGTTCTCAGCAATATAGTATAGGTTGGTTCTTATACCGAATAGCATTTATCCGCTGAAAGAAATTAGAAGTAAAAAATGCCTCCTTTGCAATATTATTTGAGGGGTTACCCTACCCTGATAGCCAGTTTGCGGCACAGTGACGGCACGGTGACTGCACGCCACAGTATTCTTAATGCAGACTGCACGGATTTCTATCTGGGTAGATAGTTAGAAATTTTCATTGTCCTAAGAGCATTTTTTGATGGACGACCAATAATATCCCTTGTATATTACAGAAAAGTTCCATTACATTTTTTTTACAATTGATACAATTAAGTTAAAATACCTGGAGGTATTTTTCTCAATTTCCTGATTTTCATTTCCCTGATTCAGGAGCCCTGATTTTCATTTGAATGAGCAATTTGAATAAAAAGTGATGGGCCGGACAAGTACTTTTAACACGTATTTAAACATAATTAGTACCGATCCAATTGACGTCAAATGTTGTGAATGATATCAGGGGATCCTTAAAGTACGAGACGAATCGATATTCTTATAAGTCTCTACCACCATAAAGTAGCAAATGACTTCCTCTTCGATGTGATTTTTTTGAATCAGCCATTTAATCGAAAAGTCATGGGCAGAAAGATTCCTCATACGTTTCTGCTGTCACAAAGTAACTCATGACTTCACTGTTCCTTGGACCGAAATATGTTTTTAAAAAATGGGTTGGTATGGTTCCAGTTTTCGGAAAGCAAGATTTTGGGATTTTTTATGGTTGTTCATTTTTAGTAATTTCGATCAGACGTCCTGAGCTGGACGCATTCTCAACCCTTATGGAAACATAGTTCCATAATGGCAAAATTGCGAATTACTGATGAAATAAAATACTTGTCCTCGAATTGATATCATAAATTTTAATGCTGCACGTAACTTCGATGGAAACTTTTTAAATTTATTTAGTCGATCCTCCTTTAGAATAAGATGAGAAAAATGGGTCATCGGTTTTAAAAATGTATCCTAGCGACATTTTTCGGATATTTTTGTTCGCAATGATTTCGAGTGGTTTATTCAACATTTTTTCACGTTTCATTTCAATTTTTTTCCACTTTACAAAATAATTACAGATTTATTTCTTTATTTTAAATAAGTTTTCTACTAATTTGTAAATTTTTTTTTCAATTATGGTGAAATAATTTTCAGCAAGGTTCATGATTTTTTTTAATGGAATTTTTTTTACAATTCTTATTTTATGGAAAGTTTTTTTCCACACTTGTTTCGATATCATCAGGAAACAAGCAACCGTCAATGTACTTGTCCTGACCTTTTTTTCCCTAGGGGAACTTTTGGGTTTTTCAACATTTTATAAGCAAGAAAAATAGATATTTCTTGACAATCAAACATTGAATCTTTGAAGAAGTGATGAAACAATTACTTTCTCAATGGTCCTATTGACTCATTTCGGCAAAGTAAATAGTTATCAACAAAAAAACCCTATAAATTTTTTTCCATTAAGCAAAAATTCAAGCGTGACAGCCTATTGAATAATTTTTTTTCATCCATCCAACTTTGAACCGCCATAAAAATAGAACGATTGTTCTGAGCGTGTTGCTCGTAAGGACTTTTTTTGTAGGGAATTCGATTCTCTACAAAAATTCGTTAGTGAAATTTCTGTGCGATTTTTTCCTCAAGAGTTGTAACACAATGTTCAGAGACCACATTATTTTCCTGTGTTATTCTTATGGAAAATCTTCAAATGCAATGCGCTTCGCGAAATAATTTAATTTTGAGCTCTCCTTGTAGCATGCTTCTTTTTTCACCATAACTCAACTTTTTTCGGTGGATGCAAGCGAAAAAAAAATATCGCCTTTTTTCCGCACACCCTAATATATATGAGATATTAGAATGATGAGGATAATCATCTTAGCCCATAAAACTAATACAAAATAGACTAACGTCCATCGTAAACTTCAACAGTTAATTTCTTCAAGGTGAAAGCTACGTTTCACGTTCTATCTACGTCTTTCTGGTCAGCACAGTCGAGAAATGTACTCTTCCATTACAATTCTATATTATATTATTGAACGGGAAGCTTACTAGATATTCATGTATAATTTTTTTTTAGCAACAATGTTAAGGAGTTTTGGTAAAGGCGATACAATGTTGCCATGCCAATAAACCATGTTAGAAACATAAAAAATTTCAAAAAGTTGAGAATTTTATAAAATTTGGTGAACATATTCTCTAGTGCCAAATTTGACAATACAAATTTTTTCAGATTTTTCTTCTGCACAGTTATCGAGTAATTGAACACTAAAGTTCACGTGTATAAGCATAGCGTTTCCATATACATAGGTATACATTCCGGGCATTAGAAATCTGCTTTAATGAGTAATTACTCGATAACTGAGTAGAAGAAAATTTTGAAAAAATTTGTGTATTCGTACTTGATGTTGAAGAACATTATCATCAAATTTGATCAATTGTCTTTTGTACCGAAACTCCTTAAGCGCGTGCTTTGTATACGCTGACTTGTTGTCAACCTTTTTTTTCACAACAAAATAAACATTAAAATTAATAAACATCGCTCAAATCTATTTGAAAAAAAACTTTAAACATAAAAGGTTATCATCTAGTACACAAACTCACTAAAGTTTTGATTGAATCTGTTTTTTCTTTTGAGATCACTAGTTCGCGACTCGTCAAAATCGGAATTGTGTTGTCATATAGATATTTTGGCGGTCAATTGTCATTGTGACATTTCGAGGTAGATAGAGTAACATCAGAGTTATTATATGATTTTAAGTCTAACACTAACTAACGCGAGTTACGCGCCTAGTGTCACAGTCAATGAGTCAGAATTGGAAGAAAAAAGCGATGACAACGAACAACTTGCTATTTCACGCGTCACAATCCTACTTCACAAAAAGAGCCTGTTGAACTTGGTATAAGAGGACTTGACGCAGGAGCTTCTTGCAATGCCTTCCTCGGCGTGCGATTTTCGATTGGTGTTCAGCCGAAACTAACCGTATTCCTTCACACCGCTTTCATACATGCTCGTGCGAAAAAAACTCCATGTATCGCTTACTTAAGCATATAGATATATTGCAAATATGAAAAACTTGAATACAGCGAAATTCATGCGCAACGACACGTCAACTCTGACGCCATGCATCCGTATTATGATACATGCTATGAAACGGTACCGTAACAACTCTGTTAAAAACTAACTCTATCGGGTACCAAACCTGCTACCAGACCAAATTCGACCAAGGAAATCTCAATGAACCAATCAAAAAGTTGCGGAGTAGTTAAATCTTAAATCGCGCTTCCGACACTATGCACAAAATAATACATGCCGTATGTGGGGAAAAAAAAACGAATTATATCGCGCGTAAGTTGCTGCATTCGCCTCGACTTCACAAGCGCACACAGAACCTTAATCGTATGAGTACAGCCTACAGGATTCGAATGTTTAAACTTCAGAGGGATTTTGAAGGGTGAGAGAGAAGATGCGCCAAAAATTCCGTTCACTCTATCATTCTTCCTTGCCTATCTTCCTTCATTTACTCTACCCATTGGAGCTCGGATTATTTTCGTGGCTATATGAAGCAGGAGATATAAAATAAAAACGATAAATCTTAACCTTGCTGCACGAATAAACTGTACATTAATTAATTATAACGAGCATGCCAGGTAGAGACGTTCAACATATGAACTTGTCTTCACAAAAGGCTACACGCTAAATATGGCGAGGCTGAAATATCGTTAAATTTATACGAGTGTTGTCTATGTATATACCATTTCAAAGCTATACCGAGCTATAAAGATTGCTTTGCAAAACATATATTTATATTACTATGGCATTTTTTTGGGTATTAAGGAGGGTGGCTACATACGACAACATGATAAGAATTTAATAAAATTTAGTGATAATATTCTTTAACATCAAATGCAATGACACAAATTTTTTCAAATTTTTCGTCTACATAGTTCTCGAACAATTGGAGTTTACAATATGCAAAAGATATACCTATATATATCAGAATCCTATGCTCATGGATGTAAACTCTAGTGTTAATTACTCGAAAACTATGTAGAAGAAAAATCTTAAAAAAATTGTATATTCATATTTAATCCAAAAGAATATATGCTCACCAAATTTTATTAAATTCTAATCATTTCGAATTTTTCTATGCTTTTAACATGGCAGCATTGTTGTGTGTAGCCAACTTCCTTAAAAGGAGCTTGACACTGCATGCGAGACGTGACGTTTCATGAAGAGACTTTCTGCTTAAAAAACATGTCGAAATGGTATCAGCAGATGCACCTTTTCCAAAGATCAGTGGACAAACGAAATGAGGTTGGACATCGAAGCACCAACTACTATGTTTCTTGTATCGCAAAAATGTTTTAAATGATCCATAATCTTCCATTATCTTCCATAATGAAAAGCTCGAAGCTACTTTGATTTCGATTGCAAATTCATATTTTTCATTCCGAGTATTGATCCTAATTTGAAAAAAACGTAGTGAACACTCGTAATCAATGAAAAAAAAAAAAAAACAAGAATTAGCGTGAGGCTATTTAGGTTCGTTGATCCTATCAGCTGCTACGCGCGACCATGCCAAATCTGGCGGTGCTATTCATTTTTTACCGGGAATTGAAACTTATTTCGCGTTACATAGTGCCCGGTATTCATGGTGAAGTCGCATTTAAAAATTTTTTTACCATATGTATATTGTCTGGTCTACGAAATTTCCATATTTCAATAAATTAACATTGGATTTGTGAGTAGCAAAATTGTGATTCATGAATTTCCGGTCGACTTTACACTCAACTCCTGAATATTGTTTGAACCTTGTGAATCAATGCAAGAAATATTCGTCTACGCAATATCGGAAATGTAAGTTCGGAAGTTGGATTCAACGACGTGAATGCTCGTACTTCTTTAAGGAAATCGTTGAAACAGCTTTCAGAATAGTTTTGGTAGCAGTTCCTCGAACGGTTGTCTCTTCATGGTACTGTATCACGCATCAGTTGTGTACCACTTTTCAATTATGAAAAATTCGAATAACTTGTTTTAACCTATCTCTGGCTCATGGGGTCTGAACAAACTCAAACTGTAATGTATCATTTGCTGCCCCACCTTTGAGCAATTCTCTCAATCGTTCGACTGCTTCTTTTTGAAGTTCCGGATTTTCGCGAAGTTCCTTCTTCGCGACTTCTTGAATTTCGTGACTCGGGGGCCCGAGCTCGAATTCGAGTGTAAAATCTCCCAGTTTAATGGACGGCAACTGATCCATATCAGTCAACATGGTTTCTGCAATATAGAATAACAAATACATATGTGAATGATAAAGATCAATCAATCAAAATGAGATGATGATAACATGGCAGGCGGTGAGAGGGAAACGGGTATGCTTATGCACGCTAGTCCAAGCTGATTACCAACTGCTGAGATCTAAATTTTTTGAGTTGTAAACGCCAATTTTCTGCATAGTACATCGATAAAATATATATATTCTATAATAATGTAGTTATATGAGATGAATTATATTGCAAATTATTTTAAAAAATTAATCGTAAACATATTTTTATTTGTTGTTTGATTTGTTGAAACGCGGCAACGTCAAATTTAATTTTCTGATGTTGCCAGCACTGTCTGTATCAGCTGTGTATCTTCTACATCTCGAGTACTATACTTTTGGTCATTCGGGTTAATTCGGTTCACGTCGGCTTCAACCGAGTTTCGTGCTCGCACATACTCTTGCTTTCACATGCACACACTACACATTCAAATTCCCGTGCGGCGTTGCCACATTTCTTACGATATGAAAATGTAAGCATCAAGTTTCGAATTTTATCGAGAATTTTAATTAATTTCTTAAAAACTACGAGGCGGGGGAAGATGAATCTAGCATCAAATCATTTCTAAAATTGCATTCTTCCTTTGTTAATTTTTGCACGAACATCTTACTATTTTTTCATTCCATTCTGTTCAAATATGAGTGATCGTATGGCGATTGCCATAAGAGCTAATGCGTAACAGCGAAATTTCAACAATTTTTTACTGAAAAACTAAGAGTTCAAAAAATCTGAAATTTTGCACAAGTCTTTTGTTATTATTCTTGAACATAATATTTTTTTTTCAGCCCATTCTTATTATTTTTATTTCGTGATCCATCCTCCATAATGGGTTAGTTGATTTTCTTCAAATGCCATCAGCTTTTTCATCGACTCTGTAGTTAAAAATTTAAGTTCGTATCTCTGTACGAGCAAAAACAATGGGGAAAAATCGTTTTTTCAATCATTTCCCGAATACCGGTGGAACTGCACGGATGATAATGAAAATTATAGAAACGTTTTTTCTACAGGATAATATTTCGAGATTTCGAAAATTAATCAAGTTTGAAGCTCAGATATAGGATTAAATCGCGGAAGTCCAATCAGGGATACGTACTACTAACATCGAATGAATATTATCTACAATACTCATTGGTCGATTCATCGGTTTTTGAGCAGTTTCTTGGAACAGGATTTTCAGATTTCCTCAAAATTCAGTACTTCACAACACCTTGAAAACCATAGCCAAATTCCGAATTTTAACTCTCCAGGTGCCCGAGGTTATGAGAATTAAGCCTGTCTGAATATCTCCATTTTCCCGAAAATTCCCGAAAACCTCACGTTCAAGTTGGTAAAAACAGGTTACATTTCGTTTTGGGAGAAACATTTTTTTTAGTCATGCATCTAGACTAAAAGGTTATTATTGTGACCAAGTTCGGTGATATGAAAATTTCAATAATATGACGATTTAAAAATTGTCGCTACAGTTCGATTTTTGCCTAATTCACCTTTTTCTTGCCTCATTTTTTTCGTTTCTTTTTCCCGTACTCTACAAGCGAGTGAGTGTAAAAATATGAATTGTGTTATGAAGTTAGTCGTTTGTGGAATATTACGAAAAAAACTTTGATCTTGTACTACGCGTTTCTATCGACTTCATTCGTTATAAAAATTAAGTTGAGGGCTTCAGAGAAAAGCAATTGTTTCTCAGCTGCATCTTCCAAGTAATCACGTAAGTTTGTCGATACCCTTATGCTGTTATTTGAATACGTGTTTTCAAACACATTTTTCGAAATTGTTCAAATTATTATAATCTTCGGATATAAACATTTTGAGTTGAGAGTTGAGAACCATCAACTAAAGTTAGTTTGAAAAATGTTTCGCGACGTAAAAAGTTCTGGGAAAAGAAGCCTCATCGAATATTTTCTTTTTCAATTTTTTTTTCTTTTTTGTTTCAATTGGAAGGCAGAAATAGATTTTCAAATTTTTAAATTTGATTTTTTCGTATGTTTTTTTTTTTTTAATGGAAAAAAACGAAACAAATTACTCGAGGCTGGTGATCAATTTTTTCAGGAGTGTACAAATTTTGCACAAATCATGCGTTCATCAAGCGCTAACACTCCCCGTTGCGAGAGAAAAAATTTAAAAAATTTCACGACGTGACATTCAACGAAAAATAGAAAAAAAAAAAAATACGAAAAAATCGCTCGAGCACTGTTTAACAAATGTTTAGAGCAGCCAAAATCTGCGGAAAATTCTTTTTTATAATGTCCAAATATTATTGTGTGTGAAAAGTGAAAAAAAATATAGATTTTTTTTTAACCGTCTCATGTTGGGAAAAAAGTACTATTGTTTCTGGGTAACCAGATCTTTTAACCCTAATTTTCCTGACTTCTCTAATTTCATTGATAATTGATTAGGACCATGAGAAGCTGTCTATCTTCCGCTCGGTGACTCGGTTACACGGCACTCTTATTCCCGCTTAGTAAGAACCGATTCAGTGAGAACTGGTATTAAAGTGCGTGTAAACAGTGTACTCCACACCCGATATAACTTATACCGGTTTAATTATTTTATTTTTCGTTTATTGCTCTCGAGGCTGCATTAGAAACATTTGAATTATTGATAAATGAAAGGGAATAAAAGAATGATTTACAGCTCGAACCCAATTTTTTATATGCATTATTAATTGGAAAAGTGAGGTTGAAGCCTGGGATAAGGTAAGAAAGGAAAAAAAAATGTTTATAGTAGTTACTTATTTAGGGTAGTTCAAGGTTTTTTTTTGTTGGCGAGAACCCTCGTGGTAATAACAATACCGGTAACAAAAACGGAATGAGAGTGTCGTGTAAAGGTTGTTATGCGCGAGCTGGTGCACGCGTTTGACCAGTCACCAAATCAAGTATTGGCTTGGGGTAGTAAATGAATATGCAAATAAGCAACAATAATTCTATCGTACCTTCTTGTTAATAGTTCCATAATTTTTTTGACAAACACAAAAACGCGGAGGTAGTATGAAAAAAAAAAAAAAAAAAAAAAAACAAGCACACAATGATAGGATGCATGTAAAAATAGCAACCGAGGGAGAAAAATTGTTTAAACGGAAGTTCCCTCATACCACAACTGCTAGGAATCATAAACGAAACCTGTGAAATTCTTAGTTGTCATGATGTTTCAGTGAAGCATTGGAAATAATGTTTGCGCAATCGATAAAAATATAATTAAGAGCCGCCGCGTCGTACTTCGACATCTTCTTGGTACGATTGGTATTTGCATGAAAAAGACTGTTTGATTTAAAATGAGAGATCTCAGCTCAGACTTTGCGTAAATATTCGATCTTTATTTCACTGGAACATTGTCTGCACAAAATATTCATTATTATTTTGTAGATTACGATAAAAAATCCAGCATAAAAAAAATTGCAAATTATAGCTAGATGAACGATATACTACTGATAATAAAATTTGATTTCGTAATTATTTAATGATAATACATAATTGAGCGATCGAGATATTTTCGCATATATTTCAGTGATACATATATAAATCGTACGAAATGAGGAAAGGGAATTAATCGCTACTCCGAAAAGCTTACGTCACTTTATGATAAATGTTTGAGATCACGACTCGTGACTCGAAACGACCGGTTAATCTACACAATGGTCAAAGTGGTAAAATGATCGAAATAGCAACATTTTTCGTTGCAAAGATTTTTTTTTGTCAATTTATTATTTTTAAATAATTATTTAATAATTAATTTATTCTGTTTAAAAACAAAACGAGTTGAATGATATTTCATTCAACTCGAATATATGATTGACAAATATAATTCTTTTATCGGTAGCTACTTTAGAAAATTATTAACATTATTATTATGATTACGAAAAGATCAGTGGAATCATATTGGACGTTTGTATGATAGTGGTATACCTTGATTAATTACCTTTAGCGTGTAAATTCGGCTTAGATTGGATCATGACTTTTAAGCGATGAAATAATCGTAATTAAACGAGTGTTAAACTGCGTTGTGACACGCGCGACTGGTTTTATGCGATTGTTACGAAGCATACTCTGTTTGGGGCGTCTAGTTGATGGTTGAATTATTCTGATATAGAATTAATCGCAGAAACTGCGTGGACAAGACAAGCGTGAACGATAAGCAATCTTCTTCGTCCGTTTCTAAATGAGATTGGTTCAAAATAAGCTTGCGGAGAAGATGATAACAACAAGTATATCCTGTCGGAAAGTCACGTGTCGTGTGATAACAACGTTTAAACTATTGAATAAATCGATGCTATTTATTTATTTAATATATATATATATATATTAGGGTAGTCCTTAACAGGGGTGTTTTCGAATTTCTTTGCTCCCAGGGGCCCAAATGCTTCCAAATAAATAAATAAAAATTCCCTGAAAATTTGAGCCCTTAATATTAACTCTAAGATAGTCTGCATTCCAACCTAAGTTTCTTATGGAAATAGCATGAGAAAAATTTCTTTCGTTCTTTAGAATTTTATAACTCTGGGACAAATAAATTTTAAATTACGAGTCACACATGATTCCACGGAGAATTTGACGCTCTACAAGAAAGGTCTCTTATGATTTTTCGCTAAGTCTATTGGTTTCAAAGTTATTCGAGCTCAAAGTTTCATTTTTATATCATTATCAATATTATCAAGTGAATTCATTAGGGTGTTTCAAAAATGAGGTGATTTTTTTTTTCATTTACCGTCCCTCAAAAGTTCATATATGGTGAAAGAAAAAACCTCACCAAAAGAAGGTCCTGTAGCTCAATTTTGAAAGGTAGCGTAAGCCATTTTTGTGTTTTTTTTTTCGCAATTTTATTTTAAAAAATGAAGTTTTCGTCGAAAATCAATAATATAAATCATTGCATGATTATTCTATAATATTTTCTTTTCTATAGGATTTTGTATAGGATTTTTTTTCAAAAAAGATTTGTGATTCGATTTTGAAAGGTTTTGAATTTTTGTAGACTAATTTCTTCATTTACCACTTGGACTTTTGTCTCGTCAAAGAATAAATGGAAGGAACCGCTGCCGTATATTTTCGAGAGACTCGTTCAGAGAATGCCGCGCATAGTTCAAAAAGTGTTGAGTGCCATGGGTGGTTTGTTCGTAATTGGAAAACCCATAGTTTTCCAATTACGGAAATTGATATACCTGAGGTTCGACTAAAACCGACGGAAAAAAAAAAATTTCGAAACATAAATCTGAAAGAAATCGAGTTACTAAAACATTCGCCGAAACAAATTTTCACTCCTTTGAGATTTCTTTCTGAAAGTGATAGTTTTCATGTTACGCAGGAATTTTTAAATTTTGTCTTTTTTCTCCAAAAACAAGATAACTTTTTGAAAAAAAATCCTACCAACTTTAAATAAGAACCAAATTGAAGCTTAAGCTCTCCCCTTTAAAGATCTGATCAGAGAGATTCGGAAAAAAAAAATTCTTTTGGAAACGCGGTCCATCTGTAAAAGGGATGAAACATGGTCGTTTTCAAAATGACGTTCTAATCGTAAAAAAAATCGCAAACATTTTTCAAAATAAAGCAGAATAACACGACATTTCTCCTCTTCAAACTGCCGTTTATTAAACTCATTCATCTATAGAATTAGCGAAATGGCATGAAAAGGAGTAAGGAAACTTTTTTGGACTTTTGTCCGGGAACTTTCCGACGGTAGTGTACATGTTTTTCAAATCCAATTGAAAAAAAACTTTTTTCTACATCGACATATACTTATGTATTAAAACAAAATATTATAGAATAATAATGCAATGATTTATATTATTGATTTTCGACGAAAACTTCATTTTTTAAATAAAATTGCGAAAAAAAAACACAAAAATGGCTTACGCTACCTTTCAAAATTGAGCTACAGGGCCTTCTTTTGGTAAGGTTTTTTCTTTCACCATATATGAACTTTTGAGGGACGGTAAATGAAAAAAAAAAAATCACCTCATTTTTGAAACATCCTAATGAATTCACTTGATAATATTGATAATGATATAAAAATGAAACTTTGAGCTCGAATAACTTTAAAACCAATAGACTTAGCAAAAAATCATAAGAGACCTTTTTTGTAGAGCGTCAAATTCTCCATGGAATCAGTGTGACTCGTAATTTTGAATTCATTCGTCCCAGCGTTATAAAATTCCAAAGAACTAAAGGAATTTTTCTCATGTTATTTCCATAAGAAACTTAGGTTGGAATGCGGACTATCTTAGAGTTAATATTAAGGGCTCAAATTTTCAGGGAATTTTTTTTTATTTATTTGGAAGCATTTGAGCCCCTGGGAGCAAAGAAATTCGAAAACACCTCCGTTAAGGACCACCCTAATATATATATACTAGCTGTGCGTGCGGGCTTCACCCGCTGCATAGAGCAGGCGCATCTAGCCTATTCTAGCTGTGAATTTTTCCTATTTTATTTTTTTAATTTAATTTTTTAGATAGATGAATTATTCCGTTTTGATATTATCTGGGCCATCTTTTTGCATTTTCTTTTCAATTTCAGAAATAATTCTTCAGTTTTCTTCTGGATAAAATAATCAAACGAAAGATTTTCGTATTTTTAATTTTTCATAATTTCATTAAAAATGCTGTAACTTTTTTTCTATACCGAATTGAGCATTCAGCCACCGCTCATTTTGTTCGTTTTCCAATTCCCTTCAAATTGGTAAATCGTTTTTTTTTTATTTATCGTTAGTATTTAACTACCGTCGAGTTTTTAAAATTGGAGATTGAACAAAATCATTAAATTTTTTTTTTGCATTTCTGTAAAAATTGAGATAATGAAATTTTACAAAACCACAAACTCAGTTTGAATCGTGATCTTCAATCTCGTGAAAGATTCATTGTAATCGGTTCAGCCGTTTTCGATTGAAAAGCGGACAAACATTTTTTAGCAAACAGATTTATATATATAGAGATTTTATTTTAATATTTTAAATATTTTCAATATATTTAATATTTTGCGAATGTGACAACAAAATCGAATGAGGATTTCAGAAACTGATAGTAGCCCAAAAAGGCCGCCAGAACTTATTCGCACAAAAGAAAACTATCGAAAACGCGATGTGCTCGGAGTGAAAGCATTTTGCAGCGACTGGTTGCCTTTTATAAAATGTACTCGTTTCTCGGTTACTCGATATATCGGTTGATTCATCAATTTTCAACTGTCAATAGGTTAAAAAAAAATATTATCAAAAAATTAATCATTAGTTTCTTGACACCGCATCTTCTGTAAATTTTTTACGACAAATCAAGTGTATTCAAAAGCTACGATCAACGACTTGATTATGCGAGAAGAAATAAAGAAACAAATAGCAAAAGAAAAATTTAATTATGCAACGTTGACCGAGGATCAAGGCTAGAAAAACACGCAGCGGCTACAAATCGGTGGCTGTCTCGAATGCTCCTTGCAACATCTGTAATTACGAGATAATAATTGAATAACTCGATCGCTTGAAAACAATTTTGTTGCTTCTGTTGAAAAAAAAGCCTTGCGTGAGAGACTCAAGTAAAGGAGGAGGAGGAGGAAAAAAAAATGAGAAAAAATCAAGATCGAGAGGGAGAATTGATGGAGAAGTTGAAGGAAAATACGAATTATTTTATTCGCAGCTCCTGTTTTCCTCTCCCTTTTTTTCAATCACGAAATGTCTAAAGCAAATGCAATATTTTGTACACGCCCTCTCTGATGTGGCCAACTCTATGTTATTGCATAATCCAACTTGAATGTTGGTCACGTACGTATTTCACACAGTTTTTACGTATCACGCGTATACCTACGTCAAACTGAATAGACTTTTTTATTCTTTTTTTTTGACAATCCAATTTTATTGTTATTGTATTACTATCAATATATTAACGTTCAAAGAGCATCTGATAGATTCGAAATCTTGTCATGCACTGCTAATTAATTTTATATACACATCGCACTGACGATCTGCATAAAATGATATCTACTTTTTTTTTCTCTGTACTCGAATATTGTGGTATACATATACTCAAAAAAATATGATGTGTGGATACCTAGACTCGCTGCGTATAGCAATAGCAACTCCAAGACAAGTACATTTACATTTACCATTCTATACCGTCGAAAACTATGCGGTAATAGACTCATCTTCGAAGCAAGCAACGTGCTTTTGGTATTAGAAATATTAATATTTCATTTTTTCGTGAGATCAAAAAAAGGCGACGGTTTTCGTAAACTTTTTTTTTCTCGTGATTTCGCAGTTGCTGTCCAGTGATACTAACTAGGGGAGTGGTAAAAATCTGGTGGTATGTGTTCAGTCATGTGCCAGCGGAACGTATATTATTTTGACTTTTCGTTTAAGATGAGTGACAGTAGCGAGGTTAAAAAATAAGTCTGTGAAAATCACAGGTGTGTTAGTTGACGCCGGATATTTTTTCTCAGTCTCGACTTTTGGTTAGCATCACTGTCGTGCAGACTCTTGATTATACCCAGCGAGTAAAATTCTGACAGTTATCAAGCATTTTTTACATTAATTATTGAACAGCGCACCGGATATTTCTAATTCTCTCGACATTCGCATTTTCCGAAAATCGAGAGGAAGATTCGCGAGTATCGTGCAAGCAAGTATTTTTTTCACAAAATATAGCACTGACTTGAAATTTTTCGAAATGCAATCTTTGTTTTCTACTATTTCATTTTTTGTTTTTGAGATCATCCATGTTTGAATGCAAAACAGTTTCTTTTTTGCATTTTTCCGCTAATTATTTGTATTTCTTTTTCAACGGTTTGTAACGGGGTTATTTCTTTTTTCCATTATTTCAAATCATTGATTTTTTTCTATGAAAGTGGAGTTGGGTCAAATAAGCTGAATTTCAAAGTTGGAACAAGTGCGCATTAGCATGAACCAGAGGAATTTTTTTTTTTTCTTGTAAAGGCATTTTTTTATTATTCGCGAAATCACACAAAGGATAAAACACTCTGTGATGAATGTAAGAACGCGAAAATTATTTCTTACTTGAAATTTTTCTTTCTAATGCGTAACATTTTTATTGTCGATTTTAGAAACTGTTTGAAACAAAAAATGTGAGGACTTTTCATGATCGCTATTTATAAATGAAAGAATATTTTTGACAGAAAATTACCCAAATGTCCGGTGAATATTGAAAGCGAGTCAAGAAAATTGGCGCTGATCAATTTTTTCGCATCACTCGCAATGACTTTCGATCTTATAGAGCGCGCATAAAGATTCCGCAAGTTTCAGCTGGATAATAATTATATCAAATCTGTTGTGTTATATATTTGGGCGATAGGCCGGGTGTCATGAAGTGTCATGTCATTGTATAATGTACTTTTTTATCGAACGAACAGCTTGAGAAATTATTGGACGGCAAAAACCTCGTAAACCGTTCAGCAGCTTGAACTGTGTTTATCATTTTTTTTCCTATTACACGAATCATATTACGAGGAAGAAGCAAGGACCACTCTGTGCTTTTTAAAAATTTTCGAAATATATGCTCTCTGGAAAAAAAATTGTAACCGCGAAAACAACTACAAATGTTACCCGCACCCGCCATGACAATATTTTACACGATTACATAAAGGCAAAAATCATTTCAAATGAAGGGAAATTGGTATATGGTAGTTGGTTAATATATTACGGTAAATAAGTTGAACGTTTCATTAATTTCGCAAGCCCAATAAATAGTGAATAAGCAATGCAACAAATATTCCACTCGGAGTTCTAAAATGAAAGAAAAAAAGATTAGATTGAATAAAATCTCTTAATTGAATGAGAGAATTGAATCCATTAGAGGTCAATAGGTTTCGATGTATTTCATTATTAATGGATTTACACTTATAATCAATTTATTAACTTGTTGCGAGAGCCAAGATTCAATTTTCGATCAGGTTTGCATCGCTACAGTAGCTAAGTTTTCATGACGCTCACAAATTATGTGAGTTTTCAATTTTTGTTGAAAGAGATTCCGTGGGATTGAGAACCTTGAAAAAAAGAGAAAATTTTTTCAATTCTGGTATTTTTATTTGGAGGTAATATCGTTATTTTTCGGGGCGATGAAGGAGGCGTGTTGTGTTGAGAAGGTTGTGCTGTTTCAGGGCCACTACGATTTCGCGGAAGTAAATTTTCTTTTTTCCGACGGTATATTTGGTTAATTTTGAGATAGATCACTCGACTTGAAGAAGCTAGGATTATCGGCTACATAATCAAAGTTGTCCGAGCTGGGATCATCGATCAAAGAAATTGCCATACATTTTAATATCGATGCGTGTACCATTTATACCGTAGTTTGAAACAAAAAAGTTATAATTGCTGAAAAGTTACAATTAAGAGGGATGCTTGAAGCATTTGTTAAGGGTTTTTATTTATACACTGAGAAAAAAAAATTTGAAATTGTGGCGAACAAATTAAATTTGTTGATTCAACAAAACTTTTGTTGATTCAACGATATTTTTGTCGTGGTGAGAAATTAAGTATTTGAATGAACCGAATTTCGTTTGGGTTAACAAATTTCATTTTGTTCGCTACGATTCGTTGAACCAACAAAAAAATTTGTTGAACCAACAGAAAATTTGTCGAACCAACAAAAAATTTGTTGAATTTACGAATTGATTTTTCTCAGTGTAGAACAATAATGTGTGTAAGCCACGATGAATAAAAATCGAGTGAAGCACTATGCACCACATTTATAAAAAGACTTTTTTAAATATGTTAATGATTCGAGTTTGCATGGTTGTTAAAAAAAAAAAATACAAAATTTCGTGAATCTATTGAAAAATAGTTCGGTAAATGGAAAAAGCCGAGAAGGATGAGGTATATATTCGTTGGCAAGAATAATAACAATAATTATTTGAAAAAAGAAAAAGTTTTCTATGTTGAAATTTACTTCGTCTTGTGCATTTAAAATACGACATATGCATATATGTATTGTACGCAATATACTCTGGGCGCTTCATTGTTTGGAGTCACCTCACGCGCGTAACATACGAATAGGTAATGGAGACTCGACTACCTGCGTAATCAAATATAAAGTTTTTCTATTGTAATTATAAATATGTGTATACAAATAATCATCGAGTTTTTTTTTTCTTTTCAAGATATCATAAATAATTATTGTATTAATTCGTTCCGCAATTGGTGTTCCACGAGAACTGTTCAGTGTAAATTAAACATTTGAAAAATCTGGAGGTTCGAAAAACATTTTTTTTTTTAAATTCGTATGATTCAAGTTCAAGTCCATAATATGATTTCTCATTATTAAAGCGATAGCGCAAGAAATGAAGAAAAAAAGAAAATCTATTCAGTCGAGAAGTACGAGTAATTACTTCCTATTGGGAATCTGTATGCGCGTGAGTGTGTATTATTTTCTACTCTTATCTAACGTCGAAGAACGTGGCTCGCGATGATTTCCAGCAGAATTGTAAAACACGCTCGAAGCGTGCGTACCTCGTGGTGCAGCGAAAAAAAAAGAAACAAAAAAAAACACAGAAAAAACCAATCGTCCTCGCATGTCTGGCTAACGAGAGGAGACAACCGAAGGTCGTCTCCTCTCGTCCTGACCGAGATCGTTTTGGCCCTGAGATCGAACGAAATATTTCCACAACCGATATCACTGTTGCCAGGGCTCAACGATAAATATTTCAGGGGCACGGAAATGAAAATGAAAATTTGTTTTCAAGAACAAGGCAGAAAAAATCTATGTCCGAGTATGAAACGTAAAAACGCAATGAATAATCAACGTTAGTGAAGTTAATTTTCATTCGTTTGTTCCAATATTAACAGATATTTTTGTAGTATTAATGAGTAAGTTTCGACATGAATATAATGTTAGTAAAAATACCGATGCTTATTTTCAATCGATGTTATAAATTTTGCCTTTCAACTTACCTACTCGTATCTTAGCCATGTTTATGAAGACAACAAAATTTTCGAGACTCTGCTTGATTTAAATGTGACGAAACAATAAAAATTTTGATCAATCGAGTCACTGGGTCATAAGATGCACTTATGTGTGTATATATAAATTTGTATATTTGCCGATATTATAACGCAAAAGGAAACAATGGCAAAACCGGTCACGGATGGTCGAAAGCGACCAAATAAATGCTGAGGACAGCTGTACACGTTTCTTTATACGTATATTTCCCCTCCCTTCTTCAAGCCAAGACTATACCGAAGGGGAATCATTCGACGGCCATAAATATGAGCCATTCAAGTATTTCAACTTGCCTCATGACTTTACCAATGTGTACAAACAATAGAATTACATTTGTGCCTGTCAATATACATACGTACTATGTATTCCACAATAACTACAAAACCAATTGTCAACTCAAAAGATAGTTTTTAATTACTCCAAAATAGTTTAATTTTCCTCCATCACCTCGGAATCGAATGATATTCTTGCATCGTGGGCGATTTCAATCGTCTAAAAAAATATTTTATTCTGTCAAATACAATTTGACACTGGAATAGACATTTTATGAAAATTTTACCGCTTCATAGATTACAATTGCATAACGATTCATTCGAATATATTCTATAAAAAATAAAAAAAAACTGCCCTACATCTTTAACAAGAAGAAGTAAATTGATGGAACATTCGCGGAATTGTGACCAGAACCAAAGTCAATGCTGACCAATTGAAAGTGGAATGCCCTATACGTGTTCATATACAGAATTCCCAGGAGCGCGGATTGCCGTGACTGCTCGGGACATCTGATCAATTTCATTGCCAGTTATGGCTTCTCTACGGTAACGCATACCGTACCATTTTAAGGGCGAGACGCGAATTATATGAGAGAAAAGTATAGAAGCAAACTGTTCAAACAGATCACAATGATCGATAGTTTTTAATAGTTTGGTTAAGGAGGTTGTCTACACACAACAATGTTGCCATGTTAAAAGCATAAAAAAATTATAAATGATTAGAATTTTATGAATATACAAATTTCTCAAGATTTTTCTTCTACATAGTTTTCGAGTAATTTAACACTAGAGTTTACATCCGCAAGCATAGGATTCTGATATATATAGGTATATCTTTTGCATATTGTAAACTCTAATTATTCGACAACTATGTAGACAAAAAATTTGAAAAAAATTGTGTCATTGCATTTGATGCTAAAGAATGTTATCACTAAATTTTATTAAATTCTTATCATATTGTCGTATGTAGCCACCCTCCTTAATAAAAATTTTTTTTTTTAATAAATAGATACAAAATAAGCTAGATGACCTGATTGATCTCTATCGTGCAAAATTTATTCAAAGATTCCAGCTTGTCCTAAGCTGGCATTCATACTTGAAAAAAGTAGCTCGGTCGAGTCGCTCGTTAATTAATGTTTCCAGCACTTGCGAGACTAATTACCGATAACGGTCGAGTATTTATGCGTGAAATACAATTTTTCGTTTTATCAAGGCAACCTACCTATTCCAAGTGCTTTTTTCTGGACCTGATTCTCTCATTACTGGAATAATTGTCGTACTGATAAAATTACTATAATCATTTTTATACGTATGAAGAACGGTCGAGCAATGTGTGATGAATTTCTGTTCAGTTTTTGGAGTGTACTATTTTTTATTTGAGATAACAAATAATTTATTATTTAAATCTTTAATGAACTAAAATGATCAAATATACGATCTTGTATGCAAACACGCGAGAAATCTCGCGCCAATTCCGGTGAAAAAAATTCAAGTATCAAGTCTATCAGACAAATTGTTCTACGCACATACTTAATAATGGAAGAGAAGCAAAAATATGGTTTCGTAACAGAAGACGAGTCATGGAAGAATATATTTCTTTCTATACTGCTGGGAATTGATATAACCATTCAGAGCAGAAATTATAGGATGATTAAACAGAGTACAGCTCTGTTAATTGATAGCTTGATGAATTGCTGAATCAATTGTATCGAAAAAAAGTAGTCGACTGAAAAAAAAAAAAAAAAAAATACACTCCTAGGCAAAATTTGAATATGAAAACAGTTTATTGATTTCGCGGCTATAGCAGCAGTTATCCTGCTCGAAAGCCTGAACATCATATAAAGTTTTTTACCTCAGCTGTAAGAATGTAAAGTTTCCTGCTAGAGGAAATCCCTCTTACGTCAAAATACAAAAAAAAAAGGAATCAAACTACCAGCGTCACGAAAGACTGTAACAAACAGATCGAAAGTTTTTTATGATAAAAATGCCAGCTTAAATTATTATTATAATTATCTCATGTTCGGAAAGTGCACAATTATTTCTTTCTCCCTCCCTCTCTCTCTCTCTCTCTAATAAAAAAAATGTATTCTGATGTAATTCTGATTCGTGTATTGCTCGATAGTATAGCTAGGGAAAAATAGACTAGTCAGTCAACCAATGACTCGCTTTTTCTCTTCCTCTTCTCATGCGTATATTTTTTCGGTTGTACCAAAACTGTCATCAGATGTGTCGAGCGAAGTTGAATGAGTCATGTTAATTTCTTGAGCCAACGTGGCCGTCGATTAAATTAAAAAATACAGGTGTACTCACGCGTGATGTTGGCACATGATATAAAAATAATGACAATGATTAATATTATAAATTTAATAATTACAATATTTAAAATGAAAATGAGACGTTGGAGGGTTCATGATAAACTATATAAAATAGGAAGAGAGCATCAGATAATGGAAAAGAAGTTCCCAGTTACGAAATGACTTGCAGATCTCATGGGGAATAATTTTGCAGTAGCTTGGAATGTAAGAACAGTTAAAGGAATAATTAATCAACGAAAAGAGTAGTTTTTGAATGCCACGCTGAATAAATGTGAAGTCAGAAAATTTTTATTATGAAAGGCGGTGGAAATAATTCATACAAAAAGTTATAACTCATAACACTGGCTTGTCGGAAATCTCGACAACGACCGACCGCCAGGAATGTTCCTACCATTGTTGATCCACGATAATCATTACTTAATATAAGTTGCACAGGATCGAAAGTGAAAAAAAAAAAACGAAAGATTTTGCATTTCCCACTCACCTAACTTTGTGGTAAGGTTTCCCTTTTTCTTTCGAGAACCAAAAATGATAATAAAAGTAGTGAAATTAAAGAGTTATCACAGAGTAAAATCCACCGAATAGAGCTCTCGCCTGGAAAAAAATGTGATATTCTTAATTACAATTCTCAAATTTATTTATTTATTTTTTTCAAATCAATTTCGTAGAGAGGGACGATGGTTCAGATCGCGACGAGAAACGAAACTGAACGGAAAGACGTTTGTATCAGATACATATATAAGAAATAGAGAGTTTATGGCTCTCTCTTTTTTTTCTCCGTGCGTCTCTCTCTCTTTCTTCCGTCATGCTTGGGAAGAAATCAGAGGACAAAGAGAGGGGGAGGAGTATTGGCGTGAGTTTGAGCTCTGACCTACGGGATTCCCCTTCTTAAAAAATCTGCCGTCAAGCTCTTGTTTGCTTACGTACTCTCTGTTGTATACATAGATACATAGTGCGTAAATACGAAAGAGATGGTCACATCGAGATATCATTGAACAAGGACTTGATCACCTTGATCCTGACACGTATTCCTCAACACATTTGGGACTTTTAAAACTTGTTTTTATTTAAAAAAAAAATTTTTTTATTACCTTACCTCCATCCTCTCAAAGCCATTATCGCGCTTAGATCGGAAGCAGACCGCTCGAGAAATTATTAATACGTTTTTTCCTCTATTTTTTCCTGTGTTAAAAAAAAAAAAATTTTTAGTATCGCGTGATTTTTTGAAATTATTGCCAGAAAATCCGATCAATTTGTACAAAAATAATTCATAATTTGATACAACGAAAAATAAGCAAATCATTCAGATCAGTGAGGCAAAATGCGGGTACCAAAATCGAAATTGAATATTCTCAGTTCTTTTCTGCCGTTTTTCTACGTTGGTAATCTATCGTTATTCCAATCGGTTGAAAAGGTTTGAAAACATTTTATTATCGCAAATTTGATGAGAATGATTAATCGATCCAACCTGTCGATGAGTAAATTCAATAAACTCGCTACATCTTAATCGTTATTAATTCACGTTTCTCAATAATTACTCTGTTATTCATTCATTCATCGAGAAGTAACACCTCATCATTTTGTTTTGAAAAATGGATATAGAAAAATATTTAAATGATAGTCGCTAGTCATTCGCATTCGATCGTATATAGGGTAAAACGCTCGGACACTGCATGCTCATGTACCAGTAGTCGGTCTTGAATGAGTTGGGTAATAGTGCGAAATATATCTTTCGCACTCTTCCCACTGTCATATAAAACATGAACACGGGCCGACCACCGATACATGGCCGGTAACTGGGTTTTTACTCTATGTTTGCTCATTTATTTTTTCTGGTCACGCATACTTTTGGCATGCGCATCAACATAGAGAACAGGTCCACGGACAACAAGTTTTTTTTCCATATTATCGTCAAGATGGAGGTACGATACAAAGTCCGGGGGTCGATACCAGACACGATCTTCGTCTCCGTCGAGGATGTGTTTTAATTTGCTCTTATTCAAATTTATAATGCAGAGACAAAAAAAAATCCAGCGAAAAAATTGTTGCGTTTTTGATTTTTTTTTTTTTTTTTTTTTTTTTTCTAAATTCCTGCCATCGTGTTGTTCATAAATCATGCGTGATTAAGTGATGATTTTCACGAGTAATGCATTAACCGAATGAGCAATAATAGTTGAAAAGAAGGAACTATGATCAGCTCTTTGTAGCGATCAACGACATTTTTACACGCAAGTTTTGAATTTATTAAGTATTTGTAATGTTACAAATCGCCAACGCCAAGTTTTTGTATTGTTTTTGGAACGAACTTGTATGGATTAGCATTGTACGTAAAAAATTAGGATCACATTTTTTTTTCCCGAGTAAAAACAAAGTTGGGTTGTTAATTTTTAATCATAAAGCAACATTTCAACACCTGGCTTTTTATTTTTCACTTTTTTTAAATTCTCAACGACGATATATCCAATCTGCAACTACTACGTCAAGAAAATATATTGGTATCTTGGTGTCGTAAGTAGTTGATAGAATATGTTGATATTGCGAAACAGAAAGTCCTCAACCCACTCTTTTATGATTTCGCATTATTTTTAAATTAAATTCACGATTACCCACACGGGCAAAAGCCGGAAGATGTGCGTTTGACCGCGATCAGCTGATTTTCACGAATTTTTTATGCAGAATGTTTGTTGAAACGGCGAAAAAATACTTGACCATTAGAATGGTCGCAATTTGGGTCACTTCTGAAATTCCAAATTCTCCATGTAAAAACACATTCAAGGTATAAAAAAAAAAAATTTGTGCAAAGTTTGAAAGCGTTAAATTTTTTTTAATGGTACCTGTGAGCGGTTAAATTTTTGACCAAATTCATGTGTTTTGCCAAGTTGTTGTTCATTTATTTCTCATACTCTTAATACGTGTGAGAAAAATCTAAAACTTGGCACACATATCGTGCACATTGTAAGCTTCAAAATAGATTTTTTTGTAGATTTTTCTAGCAATATTTTTTATAATTGCACGCTTTACAAGGACAGCCTCGGTTGCATCTTTTTGATTTTTTTTTTCAACAAAAACCATTCGATGGCAATTTTCTATCAAGCTCTAGCATTTACGTACAACGATGGAGTTCGATTTGTAAAACAAAAGATTATTATTATACTGTAAAAAATTAAAAATTCAAAAAGCGCGAATTTCAATAAATTAAATAAATTACTGTAATAAAGACAGCGATCATTACTGTTAAAAAGAAGAGAATTTTCTGAATGTTTTCGTCAGGTTCATTTATTAGGCTTTATAATTGAGAATAGATAAAAAAATAATTTCTCTGATACCATAGTATATGGTTAGATGTTTCAAATATTGAAGAGTAACTGAGATATTGAAAATAATTATAGTATATAGTTATGTTCAATGAATAAATAAGAATGGGTTTGTTGGTTAGATTTAAGACTTACCGAACGAAATTAGAAGGAAGTGCGTAGATTCACATTTTGATAATTATTGCCATAAATCCATTTCATTCAGATATAAAGTGATACAACGATAGTTGAGAATTAATTCGAGTTGTGATGTTCAACGGTTTTTATTGAAAGTTGAATAAATCAGAACGTAATCATAACATAATAATTGTATTTCGCGCCTCTTCCTTCAGAGATCAGAATATGTAGTACCCCTCACTTCACTCAGTGTCGCCACATTTTAAAGAAAATATATGAAAACTTTTTCTCCTTATGTTTACTTCCGTGCGCGCTGTGCGAGCGCGATCGGTGATCGTCGTTATTCTTTCGCTTTGTGTCAGTGTCGTCAGACACGAAAATTTGATCGCGAAATTAAAAATCGCAGAAAAATGGGAAAAAGCAAGAAGAGTGGAGATCGTTATGCATCAAGTGAAGACAAAGAGAGTACTAAACTCATAAAGAAGATGAAGAAAATTATGGCCGAGGTGGATCGAAGATTTCAGAGGCGTGAGTAAATAACCTACCACTACGGGATGTCACGGAACGTTATAGAGGACAAGCTTTTTAAAAAGCTTAGTTCGCATACTGATTTCAAAAATTTGTACATCAGTTTTGCTGTGCCAACAATTTGATTGTTAGGCACCGTGTTTTTGGTCTGACCAAAATACACACCTTCGTTTGACGAAGGTTTGGAGTAAAAATTGTTTCGTTCCTGGGAGTTGGACTTGAAAAAAAAAAAAAAAAAAAAAAAATTCCATCTGATGGAAATGAGACAATAATTTCATTTGGTTCTCTCCCACAAGGCAAGTTTTTTGCATGCGACCATTTTATCTTTCAGATGACAGATCACTTTCAAGGGAAAGTCGAGAATATTCGAGAGATCGCGATCGTCATAGGCGAAGACGATCGGAAGAACGGAATCGGAGATACGACAACAGAGACCGAGGTTCGAAGGACCGCTCTCGGTCTGTCAGTCGCTCATATCGATCGGATAGTCGTTCTTATCGACCGAACAGTGGCTCATATCGGTCCGATAGTCAGTCGCATCATTCAGATGTTTATGCAAGGTACGCTGACAGCCGCTCGCATCGTGCGAAAAGTCACGTGCGACAATATTCGCAGGAGTCGAAGACAAGGGAAGTTGAATCTCTGGTCCAAATTCCTCAAATTAATGATGAAAAAAGGTCTTCCGTCGAAAAGGAGGGAGAGCCGGTGCTGTCAACTGCATCGACACCGCGAGATACGCAAGTGAATGGTCTGACCGCCGTGTCAACCGATAATACTCGAGGAAACACTACGAATCTCGGAACAGAAGAACAGCCTGAACATGAAGTCGATCTGCAAGAGGAAATTTTAAACATAATTGGCCCTCGTTTAGAAGTAGACAAGCAGATGGCTGTATCTTTACACAAAGATGTGGTAATTCGCTGGACCGAGATTTTCAAACAAGGCCTTCCAAAGGAAGAAGATAAAAAATTCCAGAAAATTGTGAATTTATAACTGCTCCGAAGCTAAATCCAGAAGTCATGTCAGCCGTTCAGGAGAATGTCAAAATGAGGGACAGTCGAATTATAGAGTAAAACTTGAACTCCTAGAAATTTTGAGCGACGTGGGGAGACTCCTGGCATTTTTGCAGAGAGAAGAGTCGGAGATTCGAAAAAATTTAATTCTTGCGAATCTCAATTCGTCCGTTAAGAATATTTTGAAAGGCTCGGCATTCGACGGCTTCTTATTCGGTCAAAATCTGGAGGAGAAAATTAAAACGGCAAAGACGATCGAGCGTGCTTCGAAGGAGCTTAAGCCACCGAGTAACGCATTGAAACCAAGAAGCTCAAAAAACCAGAAGGGCCCGCCGACGCAGCGACAGTCGACGTATTCAAAAAACGGATCGACGTCGAGCGGGCTGAAAAGAACAACGCCCAGCAGTTCGAACTACCGATCGAAGAAACAATATCCTCGGAAACAGCAGCAACCCTACAAACGTCGTTAGATAACGTAGGTAAAATCGCAGGCCGATTGCGTTTTTTTTCTAAGGCTTGGCGTAAAATATCGATGAATCCTGTGATTCATGAATGGGTTAATGGTTTTAAGATACCTTTTTTCTCTACCCCGATACAAAGGACGTTTTCGGAAAAGAAGGATTGGTCAAAGGAGGAAGTAAATGCGATATTTTCTGAAATTAGAAAATTAATGGATAAGGGAGCGATCGAAAAAGTTCACGAATCTCCTGGCCAATTTCTTTCCGATATATTTTTGGTGCCTAAGGCCGATGGTTCTCAGAGATTTATATTGAATCTTAAAAGACTAAACGAGTTCGTGATTGCGGAACATTTTAAGATAGAAGATTGGCGAGTTGTAAAATCATTGATCAGTCCGAATGACTTTATGTCGACGATCGATATTAAGGACGCGTATTATCATATATCGGTAGCAGTAGATCATCGAAATTTTTAAGATTTCGATTTCAAGGGGAATGCTATGAGTTCACTTGTTTGCCTTTTGGCTTAAATGTTGCACCTTATACTTTCACTAAAGTACTCAAACCAGTTGCAGCTTACTTAAGAAAACAAAGTTTTACATCCGTTTTTTATTTGGACGATATTTTGGTCATCGGAAACACATACGAAAATTGCGCGTCTAATTTTCAGGCTACAGTAACAATTTTAGAGGAACTCGGTTTCATTATTAATGAAAAAAAGTGCAATAAAATTCCCGCACAACGTTGCCAGTATTTGGGACTTATATTTGATTCTTTTAAGATGACGATTGAATTGCCTGACGTAAAAATTCAAAAATCTCTTGAATTGTTAAAAAAATTTAGAAAATCAAAGAGATGTTCGATCAGAGATTTCGCATCCTTCGTTGGTACACTCGGTTCGCGTTGTCCAGCTCTCAAGTACGGAATGATACACATGAGATGTTTTGAAAAGGAAAGATTATCCGCTCTTGAAGCCAATGGAAATAATTATGATGCGGTTATGAATATTCCGAGTGAATTGAAAGAGGATTTCCAATGGTGGCAATCAAATATAGTTACCGCGAGCGCTCCTCTTAAGGAATCGGCGTTCGAGTTTGAAATTTTTAGTGATGCTTCTCGTACAGGTTGGGGTGCCGCATGTAACAGTCGTCGGGCAAATGGTCATTGGAGCACGGAGGAGTTGAAATTTCACATAAACCACCTCGAGTTATTAGCTGCCTTCTTTGGTTTAAAATGCTTTGTAAGCGATAAGACGGGAATTAGTGTACTTTTACGTATCGACAACACAACGGCAATAGCTTACATAAATCGCATGCGAGGTAGTCGATTTGATAATCTGAGTTCATTAGCGAGGCAAATATGGAATTGGTGTGAAACGCGGGATATTTGGATAACCGCCAGTTATATTCCTTCAAACAAAAATATCGAGGCAGATTACGAGTCAAGAAAGCTGGAAACGGATACAGAATTTGAACTTGCAAGTTACGCTTTTAGAAAAATAATCAAAATGTTCGGTGAACCACAGATTGATCTGTTTGCTTCGCGAGCAAATAAAAAATGTAAGCGATATGTTTCATGGCACCGAGACCCTGATTCGTGTGCAATTGACGCTTTCACTATAAAGTGGAATCAGTGGTTCTTTTATGCGTTTCCGCCGTTTGCAATTATCCCAAGAGTCTTACGGAAAATTGTTAATGATGACGCCAAAGGAATTGTGGTTGTACCTTATTGGGAATCTCAACCATGGTTTCCCCTATTTTCGTCATTAGTCATTGGCAAATTAATTTATTTCAAACCACAATGTAATTTATTGCATTCTTCTCATAGGGAATTTCATCCATTGTCAAGTCAACTTACATTGGTTGCCGGAATGCTATCAGGGAAGCACTCATCTTGAAACGGGTACCGCCAGAGTCAATTGACATTCTCGTTGCATCTCTTTCGGATGCAACTGTTAAACAATATGATTGCGGATTGAAGAAATGGTGGTGCTTCTGTACTCTTAATGGAAATAACCCATTATTGGGCACAACGACCAATGTTCTTTTCTTTCTTACAAAGGAATATGAAAATAATGCGTCATATAGTTCGTTGAATTGTTACCGATCAGCGCTCTCGTTGATTCTTGGATCGAGTTTGGGAGAAGAGGATACGATTAAACGGTTTTTTAAAGGAGTTTCAAGATTAAGACCGTCAGCACCGCGATATGAGTCAACGTGGAACCCAAAAATCGTCCTACAGCTATTTTCGAAATGGGGTCGAAACGAAGAAATTAGCTTAGAGCAACTTTCTATGAAATTAATAACGTTGTTGGCATTACTGACGGGGCATCGTTTACAAACTTTTTCATTGATTGATATTCGAAATATTCGGAAGATAGATGAAGATTCTTATGAAATTAAAATTCCGGATCGGATAAAAACATCGGCTCCGAAGAAGAAACAACCCGCATTACGGTTGCCCTTTTTCACTGAGGATAAATCTCTATGCCTAGCATCGGCTCTAGAAACATATTTAAATAGAACCAAAGAACTTCGTGATTCCATTTCGAGTCTTTTCATTTCTTATAAAAAACCGCATAAAGCGGTTACTACACAAACTTTGTCACGTTGGGTCAAGAAGATATTGTCAGAAAGCGGTGTAGATGTGGACGTTTTCACAGCGTACAGTACACGTCACGCAGCTACTTCTGCGGCCAAACGAGCGGGTATAAACATTGATTTGATACGAAAAACCGCGGGCTGGTCGAAAGATTCGGCAACCTTTGGCCGATTTTATGATCGAGAAGTAGTGTATGATGGGAAGCAGTTCGCCGAAGGCGTTCTGGCTACCCAGCTTTAAGTTGTTGTGATTCGTTGTATTTTGTTCTAAAAAGTGTTATTTTTCTTCCCAATAAAGAGAATAAGAATTCTTAAATTTCTGCATAACAATTTCGCAGCCGTAACTTCTTACTCTAAACAACTACATATTCTGATCTCTGAAGGAAGAGGCGCGAAATACAATTAACGATTAAACGAACTTACCTAAGTGAAGTTCAATCGTGATTGTATGAGCGCCTCTTCCGAAGAGATCAGTCCCTCCCTCCCATCCATCTCGATCGAGATTCCCTAATTGGAAGTTACGGTGGAAAGTCTTTGAAGAATGACGATCACCGATCGCGCTCGCACAGCGCGCACGGAAGTAAACATAAGGAGAAAAAGTTTTCATATCTTTTCTTTAAAATGTGGCGACACTGAGTGAAGTGAGGGGTACTACATATTCTGATCTCTGAAGGAAGAGGCGCTCATACAATCACGATTGAACTTCACTTAGGTAAGTTCGTTTAATCGTTAATTAATGAGAATACTTTGGAAGAAAACTTCGATGGATCAATCGCCAACACGTCTATTCATCTTAACCCATAAACTTCTACTCTTTTTTTTAATTATTTTTCAACCACTTCGTTGTCACGGTTATTTTATTTCTGTTCTCTTTTTATTTTATTTTTTCCAAAGCCAACTCAATCACAATTTCTTTTATTGATTTTATTTTAAACAATTACCAATACGAAAAATACATGCGTTTTTTTGCATCAAATAAAAAAATAAAATCATCAAAATTATAATTGTACAAAAAAATGAATTATACAGAGCTAGTTCGTAGAATTTCATTAGGCAGAACAGTCGAAGGAAAGTTATTTACCAAGAAAAGGTGGTTTTACCGTTTTTATTGTTTGAAGATATTCTTATTATTCCGTAAAAGGAATTTCATTTAACGCCAAGCGAGAAAAAATCAATCGCCAAAATTGGTACGTTCATCGTTTTGATGTAGTACGTCAAGGCATGGTTTACAGCTCCATTCGCCAATGCAGTTCCCGATCATGATTTGAATTTCCTCAAAAAAGTACACGATTATCGGGAAATAAATGCTGTTGTATACAAAGTTGCTCTAAAAAAAAATATCGAATCATCTTTGGTATTTGCTGCAATGGTATTCTTCTTCGATGCAGCCATTCCCGTTGACGTTAGAAGAAAGATCGCCAGAAAAATTACGAGCAAGCAGTTTGAAAATGGAAAACGAACCAGCAAACTTCCAAAACGCTATGATGCTTCTCAGTCAAATTTCCCGATCAACCATTTCCCGAAAGTTTCCCGATCAACCATCGTTTCCTCAGTAACGACTTGAACAAAAGTTATCAGGTTGGCTTGCAAGTTGTCGAAAAATTAAGCGTCGTTAATGACGTTGTAGAAAGAGAAATTAAGCTCATCACAGAATACAATAATAGATTGACATATGATGAGAAACAAAAACAATATATCGTCAAAGACGTCCGGAAATACCAGAAAATTGTATATCCAAATGTCTTCGACCGCTCCACCAATAAAATTTTGCCTTGGCACTGTAGGCTTTTTTTTTTTTGTATATGAGTTTGGTTTTGGAGTATTGTTCACCGCAATAACTCATTGCGGTGGAATGAATTTGCGCTTTGGGTGTGATGCAAAGTTGAAATTTAACGTTGAGGAACTGTTCTATTTTTGGTAGAACGGAACCTTTTCTGTTCTGTTTTGACTACAGTCAAATCGAAAACTGCATTGAAATATCAATCAATATAGTAATAGACGAAAAAGTTTTAAAAAGATGAAACCGAGGCTGTCCTTGTAAAGCGTGCAATTAAAGAAAATATTCCTAGAAAAATCTGTTTTGAAGCTTACAATGTGCACGATATACGTGTGCCAAGTTTTAGATT